>CACVBM020000232.1:0-15160 GCA_902728155.2 Microthlaspi erraticum | reverse complement strand
GGAAAAGAGGTAAGGAGTCCGAAATGTACCTTGTGACTCCACATTGGGGAAACCCACTTGTAGTGTATAAGATGAACTAGATGGACTCATACTTATCCAAACATGGATTAATAGCTTTTACACATGACTATGAGGACAAACATGAGTGAAACGGTCTCAATCCAAGGGAGGAACATCAAATGGACCTAATTTGGGAACCAAGAGAGGTAAGGAGTCCGAAATGTACCTCTGTGACTCCACATTGTGGAAAATCACTTGTAGTGTATAAGATGAACTAGATGGACCCATACTTACCAAAACATGGATTAATAGCTTCTACACATGACGATGAGGACAAACATGAGTGAAACGGTCTCAATCCAAGTGAGGAACATCAAATGGACAAAATTTGGGAACCGGAAGAGGTAAGGAGTCCGAAATGTACCTTTGTGCCTCCACATTGTGGAAACTCTCTTGTAATATATAAATAGAACTAGATGGACCCATACTTACCAAAACTTGGATTAATAGCTTCTACACATGACTATGAGGACAAACATGAGTGAAACGGTCTCAATCCAAGGGAGAAATATCAAATGGACAAAATTTAGGAACCAGAAGAGGTAAGGAGTCCGAAATGTACCTCTGTGCCTCCACATTGTGGAAACTCACTTGTAGTGTATAAGATGAACTAGAAGGACCCATACTTACCAAAACGTGGATTAATAGCTTCTACACAAGACTATGAGGACAAACATGAGTGAAACGGTCTCAATCCAAGGGAGGAACATCAAATGGACCAAATTTGGGAACCGGAATAGGTAAGGAGTCCGAAAATGTACCTCTGTGCCTCCACATTGTAGAAACTCACTTGTAGTGTATAAATGGAACCAGATGGACTCACTTGTAGTGTATAAATGGAACCAGATGGACCCATACTTACGAAAACATGGACTATAAGGTTCTCCACATGACTATGAAGACAAACATGAGTGAAACGTCTCAATCCAAGGGAGGAACATCAAATGGACCAAATTTGGGAACCGGAAGAGGTAAGGAGTCCGAAATGTACCTTTGTGCCTCCACATTGTGGAAACTCACTTGTAGTGTCTAAATGGAACTAGATGGACCCATACATACCAAAACATGGACTATATGGTTCTCCACATGACTATGAAGACAAACATGAGTGAAACGGTCTCAATCCAAGGGAGAAACATCAAATGGACAATATTTGGGAACCGGAAGAGGTAAGGAGTCCGGAATGTACCTCTGTGCCTCCACATTGTGGAAACTCACTTGTAGTGTATAAGATGAACTAGATGGACCCATACTTACAAAAAAATGGATTACTAGCTTCTACACATGACTATGAGGACAAACAAGATTTAAACGGTCTCAATCCAAGGGAGGAACATCAAATGGACCAAATTTGGGAACCGGAAGAGGTAAGGAGTCCGAAATGTACCTCTGTGCCTCCACATTGTGGAAACTCACTTGTAGTGTATAAGATGAACTAGATGGACCCATACTTAACAAAACATGGATTAATAGCTACACTACACTAAGCAGATAGTCTATGCTTGCTTGCCTCTCTTCGTCGCATTTCCAATCTTTTTCAATGTGTATTGGTTCGTCGCTTGTACTCTTAGCTCTTCTTGTAGCGATGTCCTCCCTCTAGCTTACAGAATCCTAGTCCTAGTCTTCGTCTTCTTGATCATCGGGATCATTGTCTGGATCCAAGTTGCTAATTGGCACAGAATCGAGCTCACCATCCACATCATCGGCGTTGCATCGGATGCCTTGTCCAAAAACTTGAAGCTTTTTCTTGTGTTGCCGTTGCTGACACTCGGCTTGGTGGTTTACTATGCGCCGATTGTGGTGTTCTTGGTGTTTGCAAGGTTTAACGGAAAGTTTGTGCCGAGAGAATCTGATGGTGAATACTCTTGTGAGTGGAAGCAAGATTCATGGGTTCCTGCGTATTTCGCACTCGCCATCGTAACGATGCTCTGGTCTCTTGCTGTAATGGTGGAAATGCAAGTCTATGTGATTAGTGGAGCAATCTCTCAGTGGTATTTCTCCAAGGAAGACTCCATGCCTAAAAAATGCATCCGTACTTCTTTGAGGTATCTTTGGTTTGGTTCCTCTAGTTTTTTTATGTGCAGTGTTTGCTTACAATCAACTGTGGCACTCTTATAGTTTATATCATTCTCGAAATGCTTTGTCCACTTTAGCACTATATCTTGCCGTTTTTGTATTGAACCCCATCTTCTATCTTCTAATCTTGTTTGTTACTTCCAACTGAATCTGCTGTGCGACTCTAAACTATCTCTACTCTATATATATCTTCAGGAACGCATTTGGGCAATCCTTTGGTACAATATGTCTGTCAGGAATTCTCATCGCCGTTGTTCGTGTAGTGCGAGCCATTGTGGACAACGCAAGAGAAGAGAACCCACAGGGCATAGTGAACTTGGTTCTCCGTTGCTGCGCAAGCGCCCTACTTGGAGCTATCGACTATCTCAACAAGTTCACAATCAACTTCGCTGCAATCACCGGTGAAGCCTATTGCACCTCTGCCAAAATGACTTACGAACTCTTAAGGCGCAATCTGCTCTCTGCTGTCTTTGTCGAAACAGTTTCCACTCGGATCCTAACCGGGATTGTCTTTGTCCTCTCATCCGCTTATGCAGTCGCGGTGAGTAACAAACTTGTGCTTCTCACCAAACATTTTTGATCGTCTGAGTTACTAATGATAATGTGATAAATCAGACATGGGCAGTTCTGAGAGGAGTGAGCAACTTGGGTAAAGATTCCTACCTGGTGGCAGTCCTCGCATGGCTAGTGTTGATTGTGATATTGGCTTTCCTTGTAAATGTTCTTGATAATGTGATCGACACGATCTATGTGTGTTACGCCATCGATCGAGACAAGGGAGATGTTTGCAAGCAGGAAGTTCACGAGGTCTATGTTCACTTGCCTATCAGCAGAAGCAACAGATCTCCCCTCATCCCAAATGCTCTTAATGCATAGATGAACATTATCAATGTCTTTGCTTTGTCCTTGTTGTATTCGTTTTCATTCGGTTTTTCACCATTGTAAATTCCTGAATGAGTTCCTGAATTGTCCCTCTGTTTGTGTAGAGTTTTGGGCTAGTCAGTCATTCAATAAAAAGATTAGTTGTGTTAATTACTGTAAGGAGGTCTCTGTTTCTTTTATCTAATACTCTGTTAATTGTTATCATCATCCGGTTGTTTTTTATCTTATTTGGAAACTAGGAAATTAAAAATTATTAAATTAAATTTGTAATTCGGTTTTGTGATCTGATATAAAAATGAAATAAACATAAAATACGAGGTGGTAAAGAAGGAAAAGGAAAATAGGAAGGCCTATTTAAAAAGCACTATGTCACGTTTCGCTTATCGGTCTAAAATCTAAATCTTAGAAGTGCCTGACTTTCTCTCTACGACAAAGTTGAAGCTCTCTCTCTCTCTCTCTCTCTCTCTCTCTCAACTTTTCGACACAATGGTTCTTGAGGTGATTATCGATTTACATGTGCTTCTGATTTGATTATTTCGATTTCTTCGTCGATCTCCTTGTTTGATGCTTAATTGACCACCGAATTGGATGTTTTCTGTGCGCAGGCGACTATGATATGCATCGACAACTCCGAGTGGATGCGAAACGGAGATTACTCTCCGTCTAGGTTACAGGCTCAAACGGAAGCTGTTAATCTTCTCTGCGGGGCCAAAACCCAGGTAATTTGAGCACCTATCAACGTATTTTGTCACTGGATTCGATTAGGGTTTCTGTGTGTGATTTAGGGATCTTTCTTTTGCAATTGCAGTCGAATCCGGAGAACACGGTGGGGGTTTTGACAATGGCAGGGAAGGGGGTTAGGGTTTTGACAACTCCTACCTCTGATCTTGGCAAAATTTTGGCGTGTATGCACGGTAAGTCTCTAAACGCGTTCACGAAACCTCTTGTAGTTATTCCCTGCTGAGAGCAATTGGAAATTTGTCTAGTTTTGCTATCGCTTTGTCTATGAATCTCTAAACACGTTCACGATACTTCGTTATTCCTGTAAAAGAGCAATTGGAAATTTGTCTAGTTTTGCTATCGCTTAGGTTCTTTTTGTGTAGGAATCATTGAGTTTGATAGGTTTTGAAATCATCTTTTCAGGCCTTGATGTGGGAGGGGAGATTAACTTAACAGCAGCGATCCAGATTGCTCAGCTTGCTCTTAAGCATCGCCAAAACAAGAATCAACGCCAAAGGATTATAGTTTTTGCTGGAAGGTAGTACTGAGTTTCTTGTGTGCTTAGTATTGTACTTCTTTTTCTGTATAGTTTATCTGATGTCTGTCTTGTGCTTCTGCTTTTTAGTCCAATCAAGTATGAAAAGAAGGCCTTAGAGTTAGTAGGGAAAAGGCTCAAAAAGAATAGCGTCTCTCTTGACATAGTCAATTTCGGAGAAGACGATGATGAGGAAAAGCCTCAGAAACTGGAGGCCCTCCTTTCAGCTGTCAATAACAACGATGGCAGCCACATTGTTCATGTACCATCTGGGGCCAATGCTCTCTCCGATGTGCTGCTCAGGTAATTGCATGTTGTTTGGTTTAGTTCTTTCAGCTCTGGAGTCTTAAGTTTGTATCATTGCTACAAAATTTAGCTGTTACGTCATCCAATTAAAGGAGATTGTTTTGATATGACTGTCTCTAGTCGAAATTATCTTGGCAATGTGTAATTTTTTTTGTTGATTTTCTTACAGCACACCTGTATTCACCGGTGATGAGGGTGCAAGTGGGTACGTTTCTGCGGCAGCTGCTGCAGCTGCAGCTGGTGGGGACTTTGACTTTGGTGTGGATCCAAACATCGATCCAGAGCTTGCTCTCGCCCTTCGGGTCTCCATGGAGGAGGAGAGAGCAAGGCAAGAGGCAGCTGCAAAGAAGGCAGCCGATGAGGCAGGAGGCCAGAAAGGCAAAGATGGGGACACAGCTTCTGCCTCACAGGAGACAGTTGCTAGGACATCTGAGAAGAATGCCGAACCAATGGTTAGTTGTTTCTCATATTTTGCAACAGGCAGAGATTGTTTATCTTGTATACAAGTGTTTTTACATGAAACAAATAAAATTTGTGGCAGGATGAGGACAATGCGTTGCTAGATCAGGCAATTGCTATGTCTGTAGGTGATGTTAACATGTCAGAAGCGGCTGATGAGGACCAGGATCTGGCTTTAGGTACGTAGAAAGGCTATCAAACTCGGCCTTTGCTTGTATACATTACTTAAACATAGAGAATTTGATGAATATGGTGTTGATCCATCCATGTGCAGCTCTGCAAATGTCAATGAGTGGGGAAGAGTCAAGTGAAGCTGCAGGTGCTGGAAACCTCTTAGGAGATCAAGCTTTCATATCGTCTGTTCTCTCATCGGTAAGACATTGTTTTTATCAACAAAATGAAAAAGAAAAGTAGCAAGCGTTGGTTAGTTTTGGTCTTGAATGTTTTGTGATCACACAGCTTCCAGGAGTGGATCCAAATGATCCAGCGGTTAAAGCGCTGCTAGCATCTCTGCCAGACGAATCAAAGGTGCGTGTCTCTTCCTTCATTGCCTTTTCTTTTTTACATCTTTTGGTCATTTGGTGAAGAATAATTTTTGTATTATTTATTGATATCCTAAATTGGCAGCGTAACGAGGAGGAAGAGAGTAGTAGCAAAGGTGAGGATGAGAAGAAGTGAACAAGAGACGACTTATCAATTATGATGATCTCAATAAATTTCCTCTTTGTATCTTTGGTTTGTTTCATATCGAAAGACTGCAACTGTTGAAGAACTCTTTTCTTAAATTTCTCTCTGACTTTGACCTTAGTTTGCTTTTCTTTTTTTAATGTTATTATTTTCCGTATTGGCAATATAAAAAAAATAACCAATCCGAATTGCCCAACTCTGAACCAAGTCAAAACCAAATGGGCCTGGATACCGCCCATATCCAGTCCAAATGGGTCCCGGTATCGCCCTATATCTAATCCTATTGGGCTTAACCACGACCCATATCTAATCTTATTAGGCGCAGCCGTGGCCCATTTACAATCTTAATGGGCCTGGGGTTCGGCCCATCTCCATTCTTAACGGGCCTAATTCGGCCCATATATAATCTTAATGGGCCATATCATAATTTTTTGGGCCCAAATTCGGCCCATTTCCAAGCTTAATGGGCCCGGATTTCGGCCCATATTCCGCCTTACGGGCCTAATTCGGCCCATTAACAATTTTCAATGGCCCATATCATAATGTATTTGAGCCCAAATCCGGCCCTTTTTAATATTAATGGGCCCTGGTTTCAGCCCATATTCAGCCTTAACGGGTTTTATTTGGCCCGAAGGCCTGAGACTAGTTCACGTGCGTTCGCCAACTTGAGTTTTTGATAGACCAAAATGAAATGACACAGATAATGTAAAGAGGTGGGATAATAAGCCTATCATCATTCTTTATCTACACAATAATTTAGAGTTCTTTTCTGCAAAGACAGAGGAACGAACCAAAAAGAAAAACGAAAAAAGAGCTAAAGAAGCTTCAGACAACACATTCTCATTACAAGACGCCTCCGCAAGAGACCTGGCATTCGGGGCATCTTGGGCTTTTGTGAGATCATAAATACCCAGAGCAGAATCAAAATCAGAGTCTTCTGATATTTAATATACAGACAAGGGCTTTTTTTGTCTCAACCGAGAGATGCATAAGCTCCTTATGATAGATCGAACGATCCTTGCCCTTCGTTGATGGCGTAGAGCAGTTTCTTGTACATGATTTCCTGTTTCAGGTACAACGAGGAAATTCATCAGGCTTTACACACAACAAGAGAAACATGAAAAAGACGAAAAAAAGAGACATGAAGACACTCTCACCTTTGTAGAATAAGGAGGGAGCTTAAGGTAGTTGGCGCAAGTCATTACGCTGGGAAGATCATCGTCTGCCGTCTCTGAAGCCCCCGTTCCGTTGGCCGCCGCACTTGAGGTTGATGAGTGCTGTAGCAGCCAAACACAATTCAATTTTTTAACGAAAAACCATTACATAAAAACAACTTGAACATCACACTCTTAGATATATGGTCGCTACAATTACAAACAATTTACCTTTCTCACAATTGTCAGCTTTGGATTCAGAACAGCTAAGCCACCAGGAGGAAGCCTAGGAGCTCCGGTTACAAATTGGCAGAAAGCCCTCTGTTGATCTGCTGTTAGCTCTCCCATGATCTCCAATAACTACAGTGAGTGTCGAAAAGGGATCAACACCAAAAACATAAATGATTTCTCTATAAACTCGATAAAAAGGGGCAAAGTAGCATTACGTTAACTATCGCTGGACTTTTGGCAGTATAGCCGTGATCAAACTTGATATGTTCAGCAAGAGTCTCCGCCTGCAAGAAAATAAGCTTTTAGAAAATTCTACCTTAAAAAATTTAAAGTCTGCTGTGTATCTGGAAACTAAAAAAAGTTAGAAAAATCACCTCCCACAACTCTCTTCGACCACACAGCAAGTAGTCCAACTCAGAAGGGGTGAATATTTGTAGAGACGTTATGTCAAACACCTAATAATCCATGTGCACAAAACAGAGAGGTTTTGTAAGGGCATAAGCGCAGGTCAAAAGGTTTGAGGCCAGATTAAAACAAAAGTCTCTAACCAACAGAAACCAATCTTACTTATATTATTTACAAGTCAAAGAAACAGAGTCCGCTTACCTGATTGAATCCAGATCTGAAGGCTTCGATCTGCCGGGCGACACCTCTCTTGACAGTAGCTTCAACAACCATGGATATATACTCCTCAAGACTATTAATATCAACCTGTAACAGACACAACAGCACGGAATCAGCAAGTATGGACAAGGACTAAAAGATTAGTAAGACGTGTGGGATGTAAGCTTTAGACAGTACAATTTCATCTCCTGGTCTCAGAATGTATTCAGGATAGCCAGGTAGCGTGAAGTCCAAGCAGAGATCTTCTATACGGGATCCACGTAAGAATAAATCAGATATTGCGCTGCTATTGCCACCACCTACTGCCTCCAGATAGTGCTTACGGCTAACAAGATCATGAAGCTCTTGTAAAGTCTTGCCAAGCTCAGCATCAAATAGTATTATATCATGCAAATCAAGCTCCTGCTCAAGTGAGGAAAATAAATTATTATGAGCAAGTGCTAACAAAAGTTAAAAAAGTAGAAACCACTATTTCACTCTTAACTAAACGAAAGAAATCACTCTCACCTGTCCAAGAATCAGCTTATAAAACGCTGTACTCAATGAGACGTCCAATAGCCGTCCATCCTGAAGTGCTTTTGCCATCACACGCCCTAAAAGGCGGAAATATTCAATAACTTTATGAAACTGACTACCTTCAGATACGTCAGCTGATGAGGGCCAAGGTCGAGGAAACAACCCAAGTGGTGCCTGAACTATATCTCTGTCCGTAGCTGCAGATGATTTCCCGTCTTCAATCTCATCTCTATCAATTTGCATAGACACCTTGTCACCAGAATTCGATCTCCACATCCCAAGGGAAACCTTTTGCAGATCATGGCTCAGGAGTGTGTAAAACTCAAGTGTAGGGCCTAGACCGGTACCAACTTCCCCAAAATATTCTACTTCAAGCACAGCTTTTTGGCTAGAATACATCTCCATAACCTTCGCAGCGGAATCTAATATCCTACTTCGGGATACACGGACTTTTTGGCGCTGCAATCTCCCTATTCTCATCTCTCGTTCATTTGTAGACCCACTGCCATCAGCACCTTGCTGCTGCTGCAAGCGATTCAACGCTCGAGACAACCCAAAAGCAGTTGAGTAGAAATACTGTCTCCTCGTCTGAAATGGAAACAAAAATGGGCATGCTCTAGTCAACTGGTAGCACCACGAGGGAAGACTTCCACTGCACAAAGCAAGTGCATCCTGGATCTGTCGAGCTAACTTGGGTGTAAGTTTGCTATTGATGAATTCTTCATTAGGAACCTTAGCAGCAATTGTGCTCAGATCATCTAGGCTTGTAGTTTTACCCTCTGCAAATCGATCAGAAACAGTTTGGGCTCTTAAACGAGGGCCAAGCTGATTTAAGCCCTCTAACACACGCAACAAGGCCAGAACATTATACGTAGAATTAGTCTTCTCAAGGTCGCATGGAAGCTCCCCTTGTAAGATACTATCCAAAAGAGATGCCCTATCTGACTGAGATTCTACGCTGGAATTGGTAGTAGCAGATTTAGTGGATTTTGACGGTGAGGTAGTAGAGCTTGCTCCACCAACAGACAGCCTATTCGTTTGGCTATCCGGCTTCTGGTACATGATAGTGTAAATATCACTGAATCTGCTTCCATCGCTTGAGGTGAAATCGCTGCCACCAAACCTTTCATCATCATCTTCATCTACCATAAGTTGTCGCTGCACAGCCTGATAAATAGTCAAATGCCTACTAAGTTGCTTCCCTCCCGCAGTAAATATCAACTTAGAAGGCTCATCAGTACTTCGATGTAGGGTACGCCCATGCAAGTCTCTACTTCCTCTGATACCTCTACCACTGGCAGCTCCAAGCCCAGCCATCGCAGCTGCAGCAAAGGATAGTGCACCCCTGGAACCATAAGAAATCCCAATGCCCGCATCAGTAGAATTAGATCCCCTAGCGACTCCTGCTCCACTAGTGCCTCCTGAAACTGGATTCATCTGTCGGCCGCTAGTTGCAGCCCCAGAACCGTCACCATCCACTGCGTCCCCCAATTTTACATCATGCACTTTATCAGGCGTGCACATCGGAAGACTGTCATCCAAAACCTGGAAATGAATTTATATATAATTGTAAAAGACCGAAGGTATTATTAAAGAAATAAACACCACGTAACCTAAAAAGTTATACTGATTGATAGCAGCCAGATAAATATGAGAAATAGTGGCACAGAGCTAGTAGTTATCTTTGGTTCTAAAAGGAAAAATTCCAAATGAGTTCCATTTAAAAAATAACAACAGGAAAGTGCAAAACTCAACATGGTTATATAATCCAAAAATATGGAAGCTGGCAAGCATTATTGCGAAATGTAATGATATTAGCAAAAGAAACAACTGCGAAGTGGAGTGTAGTGAACAATGAACATACTGGGGAAAAAATGAAGGAATACTTACATCTTCATTATCATCATCTTCATCATCAGAAATGTCATCCTCTTCAATCACCAAGGTATCATCAATATCGACAGGGGATATATCCAATTCCTCATCCTGCAAGGCACACAAGTACGATAATGTTGCATAAGCAGAAAGTCCAACCATGAAAGTCCAAAAGTTTGTACAGTATCATACCTCAGAGCTGGAGTCTCCGCTAGCTGGTTTCATTTGTGTATCTTTTTCAAGGACAGCTCTCCTTTGAGCACTGCTCCTTGTTTGAGGCCCCTTATCTGCATGAGCCGGCTTCATGACACCTTTACCTTTTCCTTTCGATGAGCTGGTACCTTTCTCATGCACAGGTTCTTTCTTTGAGGTATCACCTATATTAATTGCTGATCTAGATCTAGAAGACTGACGACGAGTGGTAGAAGCTGGAGTTGACGACGATGGCGATGAAACCCCAGCACCGCTAGGTAACGTGCCTGGCTCTGTATTTCCAGCAGGAGCTGCTGGCTTCAGACCAGATTCACCACGTTGTACACGGGGCCAAAGAAATTCCTCCACCGCTGCTATGCTTGCCAGTGGATCTATAAGTACAATATTGGAGGAGTAATCACGTAGTGTCTTCTCACCAGGTGCACGGCATAATCGCAACTTTATAGGATGTGCCAAAGCACTCAATCCAGAGGAGAGACGAGCACTTCCACTTAGTGACCTTGAGGGATGGCTAAGGACAACGGGAAAGCGTTCCAATGACGATAAAGCATCTTGAAGTTTCTGAATCAAAACTGTCATAGGAGGGACCTTCCCCTCGTTACCATTAAAAGGAAGCGCTACTTCTAGAAAAGCTTTGAACCTTTTGAGCCCCTCTTGGCGAAGTTTGGGAAAATTAAGTTCGGAGATCTTCTCTTTGGAAAAGTACCCACAAGAAAAATAGTTGAGCAATGCTGCAACCACACCACTGCCAATAAACTCAAAAGTTGAGACGCCATCCCCTTTGCTTAGCTCGCCAAGTATCTCAGAAATGACGCCAATCAAGTATTCTTCCTTGCTGGCAGAAAAATCGCCAAGGAATGGCCCAGAGGCTTTAGATTTTCCTTTTCCTTTCACTTTATGATCATCTATACCAGCAGTTAATTTAGTGCAAAGATTCTTCAGATGTAACAGATCATCTGTAACTCCAACATCAAGATCCCCACCATCAGACGGGAAGTATTTGTCTTTGAATGCTTTGGCACATGAGCTAACCGTTTCCCTTAGCATGAAGCTAGCTGTAGGAGTATCCAAGGAATTATGGTCTGCACCTATGTTAACGGATGCAGAATTCTTAAGCTCTTCCGACTGATTTCCTTCAGAATTAGCATTGCTACTTCGCCGTCTATAACGCCTAGACCGTGCAGATCCAGGCACACAGTCATTTTCTTTATCAGTATGCGAAGCATTTGAAATAGGTTTACCAACCAAGACAAGTTGATCTACAGCATGAACCACCCCTTCCCTTACAAACACTTTCGAGAACGTTTCAGGAAGCTTTTCCATCAGAATTTCTGCAACTTGTAGAGCAGGAACCAAGACTTGTGGATCTTTCCATGCCAAGACACCAGCCAAGAAGCTGCATAGGTAAAAATGTAAGAAGCTGTAAAACTCTCATGTCATACACAACTTATATCATTAACAGAATGTACCTTGCTATATTTGTGTCACCAATTAGAGATTGAATCATTTCAGAACTGCTGAAATACATCAACTTTCCGATAACTGATAGACATTTATGACGAATAGTACCGTTGACACTAGAACCATAAATCTGTTGAAAAAGAAAACAAGGATAGTTAGAAAATACAACAGGTGGTATGAATATTATTTGTAGCCAAAAACAGCAAAAATTACCTGCACTAATACTGGAAGCAGGTCCAATCCAAATTGCTGCAGAAGTTCAGGTTGATCACCAAGTAATTTTTCTTTTGGTGTAATTTTTAGAGCATCTTCCTGTTTTCCTGAAGTACTTGGGGAAGACTTTTTTTGGCATGAACCTTTCGCAAAAGTGTTTGTGCTAGTAGGAAGGGAGATAACTCCTTCTGGCAATGGAGGGAGGAGCTCATTCGCTAGGTTGACTATCTCAAAAATCTAAAATATTAAGGAAAAGTTATAATTAAAAGCAGTTTTGAAATGAAAAGACCTTACATGGTCCTGTCATGCATAAACTCTAGAACTAGCGAACCATGTGATAAAAACAAAATAGACCAGACAAAGCAAATTGATGAATCAATTTTCTCTATACTACCTCTAACAAACGAGTAGAGAGCATAAGAACATTGAGTCATCTGTTCCTACATCAATTAAACTCAAAAGACCTGTATATCGATTACGATCTATCCAATATACAAACAGCTACGCCAAATATGGTTATACAATTAAAATTGAGGAAACTAAAGCCGAAATAGAGATCTACTTGTAGGTGTTTCTAACCATCTCACTGTATACCATTCATATAAAGTTTTTATTATTTCCTCAAGCATTCAACAGAAAAATATAAACAAAAAAAAAAAAAAAAAAAAGTCGCCATATCAACAAGTGAAATCAGTACCTGATCTGCAGGCCTGCTCAGTGCTGGGGATACCGATGCATTAGCAGAGACACCAGAACCCAACAGAATATCCTTAAGAATTCTACTAATACCGAGCAGAAGTAATGTCCTGGATCCAAGAGGTGACCCACTCGCACAGGTGGAAAGTAATCGGATTAATCCCTGTGCACAATATGGTGAAAATGTCATCTTGTGAATAAAAGATAAATAGAAAACACAAAAGAAATGACTCGTACCGTGTATGTTGACACACTGAGAGATGCTTGCCCACCTCCCGAATTGCTCGTGGAAATAAGAGACGCAGCTTGAGTCACCAGGCCATGGTTGCATAACTCATCTAATTTCTCAGGATACGATGCAAATGCTTCAGCAATCCGAGTCAAACATATAGAAGCATATTCCAAAACCTGCAACCATATGAAAAAATTATGGAGGAAATTGAGGAAAGAGCGGAACTAGATTGTACTGTAATAAATAATAAAGAGAAGGTCAATTACCTTCGAATCATGATACTGAAGTAGGTTTGTCAGTAATGGTACAGCTTCCATAACATAATCAGATGCATCAGAAGGTAGTTTCTTGCACATATTTGCAGCAGTAGATAGTGCTACACGCTACACAAGAAGCCAAGAAATATGTGTATTAGACACACATGTATGTAAAAGCATAAAAGAGAAGTTAAAGGTTTACCCACCTGGACTCCAGTGGAGAAGAAATCCAGATATGAGAGCACGGCCATAAGAGCACCAGCTCGCAAACAGGCAGTAGGGTGCTCCTGAGATATCTTCTTGAGAGCTTGCAGAGACTGTTGTAAAACACAATGAGAAAACGAGTCAAATTTCAAGATAGATCCTAGAGCAAATTAATTTTCAATTAACTATCGAGGATTGGTCACATGATATAATATTCCAGATTTCAGATACAAATTAAATTCAAAAAAAATCTCAAGTTCAGGTAGCATAGCCAACCTGCTCGGCCAAGTCCATATATTCTATGGTTAGCAGTCTGGCCACAAAGCAGGAAACAGCCCCGTAGTGTACAACGGCAGCACAAGAAGACGGCAAGACATCACATAGATGGGTAAGGGCCCTGGCTGCAAGAAGCATTATGTCGGGATTGCTTTCGTGGTTGAGTAGACCCACAAGAACTGGGACGAAGGAATCAACAGAGAAGGTGCTTAACGAGTCTTCGGTCCCAATGGAAAGCATCTCGCACAGCTGGGTTAAAGACTCGACCTGCTTGCCCACTTCTCCCTCGGAGCGCAAGCCAGAGAGAATCTTCTTCATCCTCCCATTTAAGTGGGAAGATGAAGCTGAGCCGATACCGGAAGAAGGAAGCAAGTCATCCAATCCAGCGCCAAGCTTCCTAAGCAAGCCTTGTAAAGCACTGCTGGCGGAGCTCATGTTAGGATGCATGAAGCCCCCGTTGCCATCCTCACTGTCATTGTCGTCATCCTCGTCACCACTCCTTCCACCGGCAGCAGCGGCGGCAGCTTCCATGTTGAGCTGCTCTCTGGCTCTGTCTCTCTCTCTTTCTCTATCCCTAACCCTAACGTCATGCTCCTTTTCCTTACCCTTGTCAGAATTAGTGTTATCGTTTCCCCTGTTACCTCGTCCGCCTCGGCGAAATCCGGAGGACTCAGTGGAGGTGTCCATGGGAGCAGCAGTAGCAGCGGAGCGAGAAGAACGAGAGCGGGTGGATGCGGAAGGGGCAGTGGAGGTAGCGGCGACGGAGGAGGAAGAGGAAGAGGAAAGACGAGCGCGTTTGCTGCGGGTGGTGGGACCTGAGGGAGGAGAAGAAGAAGAAGATGGGGCAGTTGAGGTCGCCTCCGCCCGCTTGCGGCTCCGAGTTTCCATACAAAGGAAGAAACCCCGAGTGTAGGATTTGCTCGATCAGAGAGATTCTGATCGGACACTCGCTCGCATCTCAAGTCTCAGTCGCCTTTGGTAGAATTGATCCAATTCCCTCCAACACGATGGAATTAAGCTCGTACGGAACCCTAATTATCCAGCGGAATCGTCGACACAGCCCAGAAGAAGCTCAAATCGGAGCCAGAAACCAGAGCGCAGAAATCAGCTAATCAAAAAGCATGACGTAGAGAGACGATTTGGAAATAAACAAAAGGGATTATGAGATCGGAATGGAGGAGAGGAGGATCTTAATTTTTGCAGACGATTAGAAAACCCTAAATCGAGTGGGGAATAATGAAAAGAGAGAGAGAGAAAAGGGCTTTTCACCCCAAAAAAATATATAGACACGGAAGCGAAGAGAATACGATACCGTTTCTCTCCTCCTTCCGGCATTTGACAAGAACTGACTGACACGAGGGATCCGCTACGTGTGATTCCTTTACTCCGTTAATCATATACGGTGTCGTTTCGCATATTGTTAATGACGCTTTCTAAAATCTACATTCGGTACGTCTTGATTCTTTGGTTTTCAGCTTCATTC
>CACVBM020000231.1:0-15161 GCA_902728155.2 Microthlaspi erraticum | reverse complement strand
TGAGTGAATCCAAGGGAGGAACATCAAATGGACCAAATTTGGGAACCGGAAGAGGTAAGGAGTCCGAAATGTACCTCTGTGACTCCAGATTGAGGAAACTCACTTGTAGTGTATAAGATGAACTAGATGGACCCATACTTACCCAAACATGGATTAATAGGTTCTCCACATTACTATGAGGACAAACATGAGTGAAACGGTCTCAATCCAAGGGAGGAACATCAAATGGACCAAATTTGGGAACCGGAAGAGGTAAGGAGTCCGAAATGTACCTCTGTGACTCCACATTGAGGAAACTCACTTGTAGTGTATAAGATGAACTAGATGGACCCATACTTACCCAAACATGGATTAATAGGTTCTCCACATACTATGAGGACAAACATGAGTGAAACGGTCTCAATCCAAGGGAGGAACATCAAATGGACCAAATTTGGGAACCGGAAGAGGTAAGGAGTCCGAAATGTACCTCTGTGACTCCACATTGTGGAAACTCACTTGTAGTGTATAAGATGAACTAGATGGACCCATACTTACCCAAACATGGATTAATAGGTTCTCCACATTACTATGAGGACAAACATGAGTGAAACGGTCTCAATCCAAGGGAGGAACATCAAATGGACCAAATTTGGGAACCGGAAGAGGTAAGGAGTCCGAAATGTACCTCTGTGACTCCACATTGTGGAAACTCACTTGTAGTGTATAAGATGAACTAGATGGACCCATACTTACCCAAACATGGATTAATAGGTTCTCCACATTACTATGAGGACAAACATGAGTGAAACGGTCTCAATCCAAGGGAGGAACATCAAATGGACCAAATTTGGGAACCGGAAGAGGTAAGGAGTCCGAAATGTACCTCTGTGACTCCACATTGGAAACTCACTTGTAGTGTATAAGATGAACTAGATGGACCCATACTTACCCAAACATGGATTAATAGGTTCTCCACATTACTATGAGGACAAACATGAGTGAAACGGTCTCAATCCAAGGGAGGAACATCAAATGGACCAAATTTGGGAACCGGAAGAGGTAAGGAGTCCGAAATGTACCTCTGTGACTCCACATTGAGGAAACTCACTTGTAGTGTATAAGATGAACTAGATGGACCCATACTTACCCAAACATGGATTAATAGGTTCTCCACATTACTATGAGGACAAACATGAGTGAAACGGTCTCAATCCAAGGGAGGAACATCAAATGGACCAAATTTGGGAACCGGAAGAGGTAAGGAGTCCGAAATGTACCTCTGTGACTCCACATTGAGAAACTCACTTGTAGTGTATAAGATGAACTAGATGGACCCATACTTACCCAAACATGGATTAATAGGTTCTCCACATTACTATGAGGACAAACATGAGTGAAACGGTCTCAATCCAAGGGAGGAACATCAAATGGACCAAATTTGGGAACCGGAAGAGGTAAGGAGTCCGAAATGTACCTCTGTGACTCCAGATTGAGGAAACTCACTTGTAGTGTATAAGATGAACTAGATGGACCCATACTTACCCAAACATGGATTAATAGGTTCTCCACATTACTATGAGGACAAACATGAGTGAAACGGTCTCAATCCAAGGGAGGAACATCAAATGGACCAAATTTGGGAACCGGAAGAGGTAAGGAGTCCGAAATGTACCTCTGTGACTCCACATTGAGGAAACTCACTTGTAGTGTATAAGATGAACTAGATGGACCCATACTTACCAAAAACATGGATTAATAGCTTCTACACATGACTATGAGGACAAACATGAGTGAAACGGTCTCAATCCAAGGGAGGAACATCAAATGGACCAAATTTGGGAACCGGAAGAGGTAAGGAGTCCGAAATGTACCTCTGTGCCTCCACATTGTGGAAACTCACTTGTAGTGTATAAGATGAACTAGATGGACCCATACTTACCAAAACATGGATTAATAGCTTCTACACATGACTATGAGGACAAACATGAGTGAAACGGTCTCAATCCAAGGGAGGAACATCAAATGGACCAAATTTGGGAACCGGAAGAGGTAAGGAGTCCGAAATGTACCTCTGTGCCTCCACATTGTGGAAACTCACTTGTAGTGTATAAGATGAACTAGATGGACCCATACTTACCAAAACATGGATTAATAGCTTCTACACATGACTATGAGGACAAACATGAGTGAAACGGTCTCAATCCAAGGGAGGAACATCAAATGGACCAAATTTGGGAACCGGAAGAGGTAAGGAGTCCGAAATGTACCTCTGTGACTCCAGATTGAGGAAACTCACTTGTAGTGTATAAGATGAACTAGATGGACCCATACTTACCCAAACATGGATTAATAGGTTCTACACATTACTATGAGGACAAACATGAGTGAAACGGTCTCAATCCAAGGGAGGAACATCAAATGGACCAAATTTGGGAACCGGAAGAGGTAAGGAGTCCGAAATGTACCTCTGTGACTCCACATTGAGGAAACTCACTTGTAGTGTATAAGATGAACTAGATGGACCCATACTTACCCAAACATGGATTAATAGCTTCTACACATGACTATGAGGACAAACATGAGTGAAACGGTCTCAATCCAAGGGAGGAACATCAAATGGACCAAATTTGGGAACCGGAAGAGGTAAGGAGTCCGAAATGTACCTCTGTGACTCCACATTGTGGAAACTCACTTGTAGTGTATAAGATGAACTAGATGGACCCATACTTACCAAAACATGGATTAATAGCTTCTACACATGACTATGAGGACAAACATGAGTGAAACGGTCTCAATCCAAGGGAGGAACATCAAATGGACCAAATTTGGGAACCGGAAGAGGTAAGGAGTCCGAAATGTACCTCTGTGCCTCCACATTGTGGAAACTCACTTGTAGTGTATAAGATGAACTAGATGGACCCATACTTACCAAAACATGGATTAATAGGTTCTCCACATGACTATGAGGACAAACATGAGTGAAACGGTCTCAATCCAAGGGAGGAACATCAAATGGACCAAATTTGGGAACCGGAAGAGGTAAGGAGTCCGAAATGTACCTCTGTGCCTCCACATTGTGGAAACTCACTTGTAGTGTATAAGATGAACTAGATGGACCCATACTTACCAAAACATGGATTAATAGCTTCTACACATGACTATGAGGACAAACATGAGTGAAACGGTCTCAATCCAAGGGAGGAACATCAAATGGACCAAATTTGGGAACCGGAAGAGGTAAGGAGTCCGAAATGTACCTCTGTGCCTCCACATTGTGGAAACTCACTTGTAGTGTATAAGATGAACTAGATGGACCCATACTTACCAAAACATGGATTAATAGCTTCTACACATGACTATGAGGACAAACATGAGTGAAACGGTCTCAATCCAAGGGAGGAACATCAAATGGACCAAATTTGGGAACCGGAAGAGGTAAGGAGTCCGAAATGTACCTCTGTGCCTCCACATTGTGGAAACTCACTTGTAGTGTATAAGATGAACTAGATGGACCCATACTTACCAAAACATGGATTAATAGCTTCTACACATGACTATGAGGACAAACATGAGTGAAACGGTCTCAATCCAAGGGAGGAACATCAAATGGACCAAATTTGGGAACCGGAAGAGGTAAGGAGTCCGAAATGTACCTCTGTGCCTCCACATTGTGGAAACTCACTTGTAGTGTATAAGATGAACTAGATGGACCCATACTTACCAAAACATGGATTAATAGCTTCTACACATGACTATGAGGACAAACATGAGTGAAACGGTCTCAATCCAAGGGAGGAACATCAAATGGACCAAATTTGGGAACCGGAAGAGGTAAGGAGTCCGAAATGTACCTCTGTGCCTCCACATTGTGGAAACTCACTTGTAGTGTATAAGATGAACTAGATGGACCCATACTTACCAAACATGGATTAATAGGTTCTACACATGACTATGAGGACAAACATGAGTGAAACGGTCTCAATCCAAGGGAGGAACATCAAATGGACCAAATTTGGGAACCGGAAGAGGTAAGGAGTCCGAAATGTACCTCTGTGCCTCCACATTGTGGAAACTCACTTGTAGTGTATAAGATGAACTAGATGGACCCATACTTACCAAAACATGGATTAATAGCTTCTACACATGACTATGAGGACAAACATGAGTGAAACGGTCTCAATCCAAGGGAGGAACATCAAATGGACCAAATTTGGGAACCGGAAGAGGTAAGGAGTCCGAAATGTACCTCTGTGCCTCCACATTGTGGAAACTCACTTGTAGTGTATAAGATGAACTAGATGGACCCATACTTACCAAAACATGGATTAATAGCTTCTACACATGACTATGAGGACAAACATGAGTGAAACGGTCTCAATCCAAGGGAGGAACATCAAATGGACCAAATTTGGGAACCGGAAGAGGTAAGGAGTCCGAAATGTACCTCTGTGCCTCCACATTGTGGAAACTCACTTGTAGTGTATAAGATGAACTAGATGGACCCATACTTACCAAAACATGGATTAATAGCTTCTACACATGACTATGAGGACAAACATGAGTGAAACGGTCTCAATCCAAGGGAGGAACATCAAATGGACCAAATTTGGGAACCGGAAGAGGTAAGGAGTCCGAAATGTACCTCTGTGCCTCCACATTGTGGAAACTCACTTGTAGTGTATAAGATGAACTAGATGGACCCATACTTACCAAAACATGGATTAATAGCTTCTACACATGACTATGAGGACAAACATGAGTGAAACGGTCTCAATCCAAGGGAGGAACATCAAATGGACCAAATTTGGGAACCGGAAGAGGTAAGGAGTCCGAAATGTACCTCTGTGCCTCCACATTGTGGAAACTCACTTGTAGTGTATAAGATGAACTAGATGGACCCATACTTACCAAAACATGGATTAATAGCTTCTACACATGACTATGAGGACAAACATGAGTGAAACGGTCTCAATCCAAGGGAGGAACATCAAATGGACCAAATTTGGGAACCGGAAGAGGTAAGGAGTCCGAAATGTACCTCTGTGCCTCCACATTGTGGAAACTCACTTGTAGTGTATAAGATGAACTAGATGGACCCATACTTACCAAAACATGGATTAATAGCTTCTACACATGACTATGAGGACAAACATGAGTGAAACGGTCTCAATCCAAGGGAGGAACATCAAATGGACCAAATTTGGGAACCGGAAGAGGTAAGGAGTCCGAAATGTACCTCTGTGCCTCCACATTGTGGAAACTCACTTGTAGTGTATAAGATGAACTAGATGGACCCATACTTACCAAAACATGGATTAATAGCTTCTACACATGACTATGAGGACAAACATGAGTGAAACGGTCTCAATCCAAGGGAGGAACATCAAATGGACCAAATTTGGGAACCGGAAGAGGTAAGGAGTCCGAAATGTACCTCTGTGCCTCCACATTGTGGAAACTCACTTGTAGTGTATAAGATGAACTAGATGGACCCATACTTACCAAAACATGGATTAATAGCTTCTACACATGACTATGAGGACAAACATGAGTGAAACGGTCTCAATCCAAGGGAGGAACATCAAATGGACCAAATTTGGGAACCGGAAGAGGTAAGGAGTCCGAAATGTACCTCTGTGCCTCCACATTGTGGAAACTCACTTGTAGTGTATAAGATGAACTAGATGGACCCATACTTACCAAAACATGGATTAATAGCTTCTACACATGACTATGAGGACAAACATGAGTGAAACGGTCTCAATCCAAGGGAGGAACATCAAATGGACCAAATTTGGGAACCGGAAGAGGTAAGGAGTCCGAAATGTACCTCTGTGCCTCCACATTGTGGAAACTCACTTGTAGTGTATAAGATGAACTAGATGGACCCATACTTACCAAAACATGGATTAATAGCTTCTACACATGACTATGAGGACAAACATGAGTGAAACGGTCTCAATCCAAGGGAGGAACATCAAATGGACCAAATTTGGGAACCGGAAGAGGTAAGGAGTCCGAAATGTACCTCTGTGCCTCCACATTGTGGAAACTCACTTGTAGTGTATAAGATGAACTAGATGGACCCATACTTACCAAAACATGGATTAATAGTTCTACACATGACTATGAGGACAAACATGAGTGAAACGGTCTCAATCCAAGGGAGGAACATCAAATGGACCAAATTTGGGAACCGGAAGAGGTAAGGAGTCCGAAATGTACCTCTGTGCCTCCACATTGTGGAAACTCACTTGTAGTGTATAAGATGAACTAGATGGACCCATACTTACCAAAACATGGATTAATAGCTTCTACACATGACTATGAGGACAAACATGAGTGAAACGGTCTCAATCCAAGGGAGGAACATCAAATGGACCAAATTTGGGAACCGGAAGAGGTAAGGAGTCCGAAATGTACCTCTGTGACTCCACATTGAGGAAACTCACTTGTAGTGTATAAGATGAACTAGATGGACCCATACTTACCCAAACATGGATTAATAGCTTCTACACATGACTATGAGGACAAACATGAGTGAAACGGTCTCAATCCAAGGGAGGAACATCAAATGGACCAAATTTGGGAACCGGAAGAGGTAAGGAGTCCGAAATGTACCTCTGTGACTCCACATTGTGGAAACTCACTTGTAGTGTATAAGATGAACTAGATGGACCCATACTTACCCAAACATGGATTAATAGCTTCTACACATGACTATGAGGACAAACATGAGTGAAACGGTCTCAATCCAAGGGAGGAACATCAAATGGACCAAATTTGGGAACCGGAAGAGGTAAGGAGTCCGAAATGTACCTCTGTGACTCCACATTGTGGAAACTCACTTGTAGTGTATAAGATGAACTAGATGGACCCATACTTACCCAAACATGGATTAATAGCTTCTACACATGACTATGAGGACAAACATGAGTGAAACGGTCTCAATCCAAGGGAGGAACATCAAATGGACCAAATTTGGGAACCGGAAGAGGTAAGGAGTCCGAAATGTACCTCTGTGACTCCACATTGTGGAAACTCACTTGTAGTGTATAAGATGAACTAGATGGACCCATACTTACCCAAACATGGATTAATAGCTTCTACACATGACTATGAGGACAAACATGAGTGAAACGGTCTCAATCCAAGGGAGGAACATCAAATGGACCAAATTTGGGAACCGGAAGAGGTAAGGAGTCCGAAATGTACCTCTGTGACTCCACATTGAGGAAACTCACTTGTAGTGTATAAGATGAACTAGATGGACCCATACTTACCCAAACATGGATTAATAGCTTCTACACATGACTATGAGGACAAACATGAGTGAAACGGTCTCAATCCAAGGGAGGAACATCAAATGGACCAAATTT
Organism: Microthlaspi erraticum; assembly: GCA_902728155.2. Classification (NCBI taxonomy): domain Eukaryota; kingdom Viridiplantae; phylum Streptophyta; class Magnoliopsida; order Brassicales; family Brassicaceae; genus Microthlaspi; species Microthlaspi erraticum. The sequence continues at coordinate 7,800 of CACVBM020000231.1, read as the reverse complement.
GGGAACCGGAAGAGGTAAGGAGTCCGAAATGTACCTCTGTGACTCCACATTGTGGAAACTCACTTGTAGTGTATAAGATGAACTAGATGGACCCATACTTACCCAAACATGGATTAATAGCTTCTACACATGACTATGAGGACAAACATGAGTGAAACGGTCTCAATCCAAGGGAGGAACATCAAATGGACCAAATTTGGGAACCGGAAGAGGTAAGGAGTCCGAAATGTACCTCTGTGACTCCACATTGTGGAAACTCACTTGTAGTGTATAAGATGAACTAGATGGACCCATACTTACCCAAACATGGATTAATAGCTTCTACACATGACTATGAGGACAAACATGAGTGAAACGGTCTCAATCCAAGGGAGGAACATCAAATGGACCAAATTTGGGAACCGGAAGAGGTAAGGAGTCCGAAATGTACCTCTGTGACTCCACATTGTGGAAACTCACTTGTAGTGTATAAGATGAACTAGATGGACCCATACTTACCCAAACATGGATTAATAGGTTCTACACATGACTATGAGGACAAACATGAGTGAAACGGTCTCAATCCAAGGGAGGAACATCAAATGGACCAAATTTGGGAACCGGAAGAGGTAAGGAGTCCGAAATGTACCTCTGTGACTCCACATTGAGGAAACTCACTTGTAGTGTATAAGATGAACTAGATGGACCCATACTTACCCAAACATGGATTAATAGGCTTCTACACATGACTATGAGGACAAACATGAGTGAAACGGTCTCAATCCAAGGGAGGAACATCAAATGGACCAAATTTGGGAACCGGAAGAGGTAAGGAGTCCGAAATGTACCTCTGTGACTCCACATTGTGGAAACTCACTTGTAGTGTATAAGATGAACTAGATGGACCCATACTTACCCAAACATGGATTAATAGCTTCTACACATGACTATGAGGACAAACATGAGTGAAACGGTCTCAATCCAAGGGAGGAACATCAAATGGACCAAATTTGGGAACCGGAAGAGGTAAGGAGTCCGAAATGTACCTCTGTGACTCCACATTGTGGAAACTCACTTGTAGTGTATAAGATGAACTAGATGGACCCATACTTACCCAAACATGGATTAATAGGTTCTACACATGACTATGAGGACAAACATGAGTGAAACGGTCTCAATCCAAGGGAGGAACATCAAATGGACCAAATTTGGGAACCGGAAGAGGTAAGGAGTCCGAAATGTACCTCTGTGACTCCACATTGTGGAAACTCACTTGTAGTGTATAAGATGAACTAGATGGACCCATACTTACCCAAACATGGATTAATAGGTTCTACACATGACTATGAGGACAAACATGAGTGAAACGGTCTCAATCCAAGGGAGGAACATCAAATGGACCAAATTTGGGAACCGGAAGAGGTAAGGAGTCCGAAATGTACCTCTGTGACTCCACATTGTGGAAACTCACTTGTAGTGTATAAGATGAACTAGATGGACCCATACTTACCCAAACATGGATTAATAGCTTCTACACATGACTATGAGGACAAACATGAGTGAAACGGTCTCAATCCAAGGGAGGAACATCAAATGGACCAAATTTGGGAACCGGAAGAGGTAAGGAGTCCGAAATGTACCTCTGTGACTCCACATTGTGGAAACTCACTTGTAGTGTATAAGATGAACTAGATGGACCCATACTTACCCAAACATGGATTAATAGGTTCTACACATGACTATGAGGACAAACATGAGTGAAACGGTCTCAATCCAAGGGAGGAACATCAAATGGACCAAATTTGGGAACCGGAAGAGGTAAGGAGTCCGAAATGTACCTCTGTGACTCCACATTGTGGAAACTCACTTGTAGTGTATAAGATGAACTAGATGGACCCATACTTACCCAAACATGGATTAATAGGTTCTACACATGACTATGAGGACAAACATGAGTGAAACGGTCTCAATCCAAGGGAGGAACATCAAATGGACCAAATTTGGGAACCGGAAGAGGTAAGGAGTCCGAAATGTACCTCTGTGACTCCACATTGTGGAAACTCACTTGTAGTGTATAAGATGAACTAGATGGACCCATACTTACCCAAACATGGATTAATAGGTTCTACACATGACTATGAGGACAAACATGAGTGAAACGGTCTCAATCCAAGGGAGGAACATCAAATGGACCAAATTTGGGAACCGGAAGAGGTAAGGAGTCCGAAATGTACCTCTGTGACTCCACATTGTGGAAACTCACTTGTAGTGTATAAGATGAACTAGATGGACCCATACTTACCCAAACATGGATTAATAGGTTCTACACATGACTATGAGGACAAACATGAGTGAAACGGTCTCAATCCAAGGGAGGAACATCAAATGGACCAAATTTGGGAACCGGAAGAGGTAAGGAGTCCGAAATGTACCTCTGTGACTCCACATTGTGGAAACTCACTTGTAGTGTATAAGATGAACTAGATGGACCCATACTTACCCAAACATGGATTAATAGGTTCTACACATGACTATGAGGACAAACATGAGTGAAACGGTCTCAATCCAAGGGAGGAACATCAAATGGACCAAATTTGGGAACCGGAAGAGGTAAGGAGTCCGAAATGTACCTCTGTGACTCCACATTGTGGAAACTCACTTGTAGTGTATAAGATGAACTAGATGGACCCATACTTACCCAAACATGGATTAATAGGTTCTACACATGACTATGAGGACAAACATGAGTGAAACGGTCTCAATCCAAGGGAGGAACATCAAATGGACCAAATTTGGGAACCGGAAGAGGTAAGGAGTCCGAAATGTACCTCTGTGACTCCACATTGTGGAAACTCACTTGTAGTGTATAAGATGAACTAGATGGACCCATACTTACCCAAACATGGATTAATAGGTTCTACACATGACTATGAGGACAAACATGAGTGAAACGGTCTCAATCCAAGGGAGGAACATCAAATGGACCAAATTTGGGAACCGGAAGAGGTAAGGAGTCCGAAATGTACCTCTGTGACTCCACATTGTGGAAACTCACTTGTAGTGTATAAGATGAACTAGATGGACCCATACTTACCCAAACATGGATTAATAGGTTCTACACATGACTATGAGGACAAACATGAGTGAAACGGTCTCAATCCAAGGGAGGAACATCAAATGGACCAAATTTGGGAACCGGAAGAGGTAAGGAGTCCGAAATGTACCTCTGTGACTCCACATTGTGGAAACTCACTTGTAGTGTATAAGATGAACTAGATGGACCCATACTTACCCAAACATGGATTAATAGGTTCTACACATGACTATGAGGACAAACATGAGTGAAACGGTCTCAATCCAAGGGAGGAACATCAAATGGACCAAATTTGGGAACCGGAAGAGGTAAGGAGTCCGAAATGTACCTCTGTGACTCCACATTGTGGAAACTCACTTGTAGTGTATAAGATGAACTAGATGGACCCATACTTACCCAAACATGGATTAATAGGTTCTACACATGACTATGAGGACAAACATGAGTGAAACGGTCTCAATCCAAGGGAGGAACATCAAATGGACCAAATTTGGGAACCGGAAGAGGTAAGGAGTCCGAAATGTACCTCTGTGACTCCACATTGTGGAAACTCACTTGTAGTGTATAAGATGAACTAGATGGACCCATACTTACCCAAACATGGATTAATAGGTTCTACACATGACTATGAGGACAAACATGAGTGAAACGGTCTCAATCCAAGGGAGGAACATCAAATGGACCAAATTTGGGAACCGGAAGAGGTAAGGAGTCCGAAATGTACCTCTGTGACTCCACATTGTGGAAACTCACTTGTAGTGTATAAGATGAACTAGATGGACCCATACTTACCCAAACATGGATTAATAGGTTCTACACATGACTATGAGGACAAACATGAGTGAAACGGTCTCAATCCAAGGGAGGAACATCAAATGGACCAAATTTGGGAACCGGAAGAGGTAAGGAGTCCGAAATGTACCTCTGTGACTCCACATTGTGGAAACTCACTTGTAGTGTATAAGATGAACTAGATGGACCCATACTTACCCAAACATGGATTAATAGGTTCTACACATGACTATGAGGACAAACATGAGTGAAACGGTCTCAATCCAAGGGAGGAACATCAAATGGACCAAATTTGGGAACCGGAAGAGGTAAGGAGTCCGAAATGTACCTCTGTGACTCCACATTGTGGAAACTCACTTGTAGTGTATAAGATGAACTAGATGGACCCATACTTACCCAAACATGGATTAATAGGTTCTACACATGACTATGAGGACAAACATGAGTGAAACGGTCTCAATCCAAGGGAGGAACATCAAATGGACCAAATTTGGGAACCGGAAGAGGTAAGGAGTCCGAAATGTACCTCTGTGACTCCACATTGTGGAAACTCACTTGTAGTGTATAAGATGAACTAGATGGACCCATACTTACCCAAACATGGATTAATAGGTTCTACACATGACTATGAGGACAAACATGAGTGAAACGGTCTCAATCCAAGGGAGGAACATCAAATGGACCAAATTTGGGAACCGGAAGAGGTAAGGAGTCCGAAATGTACCTCTGTGACTCCACATTGTGGAAACTCACTTGTAGTGTATAAGATGAACTAGATGGACCCATACTTACCCAAACATGGATTAATAGGTTCTACACATGACTATGAGGACAAACATGAGTGAAACGGTCTCAATCCAAGGGAGGAACATCAAATGGACCAAATTTGGGAACCGGAAGAGGTAAGGAGTCCGAAATGTACCTCTGTGACTCCACATTGTGGAAACTCACTTGTAGTGTATAAGATGAACTAGATGGACCCATACTTACCCAAACATGGATTAATAGGTTCTACACATGACTATGAGGACAAACATGAGTGAAACGGTCTCAATCCAAGGGAGGAACATCAAATGGACCAAATTTGGGAACCGGAAGAGGTAAGGAGTCCGAAATGTACCTCTGTGACTCCACATTGTGGAAACTCACTTGTAGTGTATAAGATGAACTAGATGGACCCATACTTACCCAAACATGGATTAATAGGTTCTACACATGACTATGAGGACAAACATGAGTGAAACGGTCTCAATCCAAGGGAGGAACATCAAATGGACCAAATTTGGGAACCGGAAGAGGTAAGGAGTCCGAAATGTACCTCTGTGACTCCACATTGTGGAAACTCACTTGTAGTGTATAAGATGAACTAGATGGACCCATACTTACCCAAACATGGATTAATAGGTTCTACACATGACTATGAGGACAAACATGAGTGAAACGGTCTCAATCCAAGGGAGGAACATCAAATGGACCAAATTTGGGAACCGGAAGAGGTAAGGAGTCCGAAATGTACCTCTGTGACTCCACATTGTGGAAACTCACTTGTAGTGTATAAGATGAACTAGATGGACCCATACTTACCCAAACATGGATTAATAGGTTCTACACATGACTATGAGGACAAACATGAGTGAAACGGTCTCAATCCAAGGGAGGAACATCAAATGGACCAAATTTGGGAACCGGAAGAGGTAAGGAGTCCGAAATGTACCTCTGTGACTCCACATTGTGGAAACTCACTTGTAGTGTATAAGATGAACTAGATGGACCCATACTTACCCAAACATGGATTAATAGGTTCTACACATGACTATGAGGACAAACATGAGTGAAACGGTCTCAATCCAAGGGAGGAACATCAAATGGACCAAATTTGGGAACCGGAAGAGGTAAGGAGTCCGAAATGTACCTCTGTGACTCCACATTGTGGAAACTCACTTGTAGTGTATAAGATGAACTAGATGGACCCATACTTACCCAAACATGGATTAATAGGTTCTACACATGACTATGAGGACAAACATGAGTGAAACGGTCTCAATCCAAGGGAGGAACATCAAATGGACCAAATTTGGGAACCGGAAGAGGTAAGGAGTCCGAAATGTACCTCTGTGACTCCACATTGTGGAAACTCACTTGTAGTGTATAAGATGAACTAGATGGACCCATACTTACCCAAACATGGATTAATAGGTTCTACACATGACTATGAGGACAAACATGAGTGAAACGGTCTCAATCCAAGGGAGGAACATCAAATGGACCAAATTTGGGAACCGGAAGAGGTAAGGAGTCCGAAATGTACCTCTGTGACTCCACATTGTGGAAACTCACTTGTAGTGTATAAGATGAACTAGATGGACCCATACTTACCCAAACATGGATTAATAGGTTCTACACATGACTATGAGGACAAACATGAGTGAAACGGTCTCAATCCAAGGGAGGAACATCAAATGGACCAAATTTGGGAACCGGAAGAGGTAAGGAGTCCGAAATGTACCTCTGTGACTCCACATTGTGGAAACTCACTTGTAGTGTATAAGATGAACTAGATGGACCCATACTTACCCAAACATGGATTAATAGGTTCTACACATGACTATGAGGACAAACATGAGTGAAACGGTCTCAATCCAAGGGAGGAACATCAAATGGACCAAATTTGGGAACCGGAAGAGGTAAGGAGTCCGAAATGTACCTCTGTGACTCCACATTGTGGAAACTCACTTGTAGTGTATAAGATGAACTAGATGGACCCATACTTACCCAAACATGGATTAATAGGTTCTACACATGACTATGAGGACAAACATGAGTGAAACGGTCTCAATCCAAGGGAGGAACATCAAATGGACCAAATTTGGGAACCGGAAGAGGTAAGGAGTCCGAAATGTACCTCTGTGACTCCACATTGTGGAAACTCACTTGTAGTGTATAAGATGAACTAGATGGACCCATACTTACCCAAACATGGATTAATAGGTTCTACACATGACTATGAGGACAAACATGAGTGAAACGGTCTCAATCCAAGGGAGGAACATCAAATGGACCAAATTTGGGAACCGGAAGAGGTAAGGAGTCCGAAATGTACCTCTGTGACTCCACATTGTGGAAACTCACTTGTAGTGTATAAGATGAACTAGATGGACCCATACTTACCCAAACATGGATTAATAGGTTCTACACATGACTATGAGGACAAACATGAGTGAAACGGTCTCAATCCAAGGGAGGAACATCAAATGGACCAAATTTGGGAACCGGAAGAGGTAAGGAGTCCGAAATGTACCTCTGTGACTCCACATTGTGGAAACTCACTTGTAGTGTATAAGATGAACTAGATGGACCCATACTTACCCAAACATGGATTAATAGGTTCTACACATGACTATGAGGACAAACATGAGTGAAACGGTCTCAATCCAAGGGAGGAACATCAAATGGACCAAATTTGGGAACCGGAAGAGGTAAGGAGTCCGAAATGTACCTCTGTGACTCCACATTGTGGAAACTCACTTGTAGTGTATAAGATGAACTAGATGGACCCATACTTACCCAAACATGGATTAATAGGTTCTACACATGACTATGAGGACAAACATGAGTGAAACGGTCTCAATCCAAGGGAGGAACATCAAATGGACCAAATTTGGGAACCGGAAGAGGTAAGGAGTCCGAAATGTACCTCTGTGACTCCACATTGTGGAAACTCACTTGTAGTGTATAAGATGAACTAGATGGACCCATACTTACCCAAACATGGATTAATAGGTTCTACACATGACTATGAGGACAAACATGAGTGAAACGGTCTCAATCCAAGGGAGGAACATCAAATGGACCAAATTTGGGAACCGGAAGAGGTAAGGAGTCCGAAATGTACCTCTGTGACTCCACATTGTGGAAACTCACACTTGGACCCATAC
>CACVBM020000230.1:0-15179 GCA_902728155.2 Microthlaspi erraticum | reverse complement strand
AAGGGAGGAACATCAAATGGACCAAATTTGGGAACCGGAAGAGGTAAGGAGTCCGAAATGTACCTCTGTGCCTCCACATTGTGGAAACTCACTTGTAGTGTATAAGATGAACTAGATGGACCCATACTTACCAAAACATGGATTAATAGCTTCTACACATGACTATGAGGACAAACATGAGTGAAACGGTCTCAATCCAAGGGAGGAACATCAAATGGACCAAATTTGGGAACCGGAAGAGGTAAGGAGTCCGAAATGTACCTCTGTGCCTCCACATTGTGGAAACTCACTTGTAGTGTATAAGATGAACTAGATGGACCCATACTTACCAAAACATGGATTAATAGCTTCTACACATGACTATGAGGACAAACATGAGTGAAACGGTCTCAATCCAAGGGAGGAACATCAAATGGACCAAATTTGGGAACCGGAAGAGGTAAGGAGTCCGAAATGTACCTCTGTGCCTCCACATTGTGGAAACTCACTTGTAGTGTATAAGATGAACTAGATGGACCCATACTTACCAAAACATGGATTAATAGCTTCTACACATGACTATGAGGACAAACATGAGTGAAACGGTCTCAATCCAAGGGAGGAACATCAAATGGACCAAATTTGGGAACCGGAAGAGGTAAGGAGTCCGAAATGTACCTCTGTGCCTCCACATTGTGGAAACTCACTTGTAGTGTATAAGATGAACTAGATGGACCCATACTTACCAAAACATGGATTAATAGCTTCTACACATGACTATGAGGACAAACATGAGTGAAACGGTCTCAATCCAAGGGAGGAACATCAAATGGACCAAATTTGGGAACCGGAAGAGGTAAGGAGTCCGAAATGTACCTCTGTGCCTCCACATTGTGGAAACTCACTTGTAGTGTATAAGATGAACTAGATGGACCCATACTTACCAAAACATGGATTAATAGCTTCTACACATGACTATGAGGACAAACATGAGTGAAACGGTCTCAATCCAAGGGAGGAACATCAAATGGACCAAATTTGGGAACCGGAAGAGGTAAGGAGTCCGAAATGTACCTCTGTGCCTCCACATTGTGGAAACTCACTTGTAGTGTATAAGATGAACTAGATGGACCCATACTTACCAAAACATGGATTAATAGCTTCTACACATGACTATGAGGACAAACATGAGTGAAACGGTCTCAATCCAAGGGAGGAACATCAAATGGACCAAATTTGGGAACCGGAAGAGGTAAGGAGTCCGAAATGTACCTCTGTGCCTCCACATTGTGGAAACTCACTTGTAGTGTATAAGATGAACTAGATGGACCCATACTTACCAAAACATGGATTAATAGCTTCTACACATGACTATGAGGACAAACATGAGTGAAACGGTCTCAATCCAAGGGAGGAACATCAAATGGACCAAATTTGGGAACCGGAAGAGGTAAGGAGTCCGAAATGTACCTCTGTGCCTCCACATTGTGGAAACTCACTTGTAGTGTATAAGATGAACTAGATGGACCCATACTTACCAAAACATGGATTAATAGCTTCTACACATGACTATGAGGACAAACATGAGTGAAACGGTCTCAATCCAAGGGAGGAACATCAAATGGACCAAATTTGGGAACCGGAAGAGGTAAGGAGTCCGAAATGTACCTCTGTGCCTCCACATTGTGGAAACTCACTTGTAGTGTATAAGATGAACTAGATGGACCCATACTTACCAAAACATGGATTAATAGCTTCTACACATGACTATGAGGACAAACATGAGTGAAACGGTCTCAATCCAAGGGAGGAACATCAAATGGACCAAATTTGGGAACCGGAAGAGGTAAGGAGTCCGAAATGTACCTCTGTGCCTCCACATTGTGGAAACTCACTTGTAGTGTATAAGATGAACTAGATGGACCCATACTTACCAAAACATGGATTAATAGCTTCTACACATGACTATGAGGACAAACATGAGTGAAACGGTCTCAATCCAAGGGAGGAACATCAAATGGACCAAATTTGGGAACCGGAAGAGGTAAGGAGTCCGAAATGTACCTCTGTGCCTCCACATTGTGGAAACTCACTTGTAGTGTATAAGATGAACTAGATGGACCCATACTTACCAAAACATGGATTAATAGCTTCTACACATGACTATGAGGACAAACATGAGTGAAACGGTCTCAATCCAAGGGAGGAACATCAAATGGACCAAATTTGGGAACCGGAAGAGGTAAGGAGTCCGAAATGTACCTCTGTGCCTCCACATTGTGGAAACTCACTTGTAGTGTATAAGATGAACTAGATGGACCCATACTTACCAAAACATGGATTAATAGCTTCTACACATGATGAGGACAAACATGAGTGAAACGGTCTCAATCCAAGGGAGGAACATCAAATGGACCAAATTTGGGAACCGGAAGAGGTAAGGAGTCCGAAATGTACCTCTGTGCCTCCACATTGTGGAAACTCACTTGTAGTGTATAAGATGAACTAGATGGACCCATACTTACCAAAACATGGATTAATAGCTTCTACACATGACTATGAGGACAAACATGAGTGAAACGGTCTCAATCCAAGGGAGGAACATCAAATGGACCAAATTTGGGAACCGGAAGAGGTAAGGAGTCCGAAATGTACCTCTGTGCCTCCACATTGTGGAAACTCACTTGTAGTGTATAAGATGAACTAGATGGACCCATACTTACCAAAACATGGATTAATAGCTTCTACACATGACTATGAGGACAAACATGAGTGAAACGGTCTCAATCCAAGGGAGGAACATCAAATGGACCAAATTTGGGAACCGGAAGAGGTAAGGAGTCCGAAATGTACCTCTGTGCCTCCACATTGTGGAAACTCACTTGTAGTGTATAAGATGAACTAGATGGACCCATACTTACCAAACATGGATTAATAGCTTCTACACATGACTATGAGGACAAACATGAGTGAAACGGTCTCAATCCAAGGGAGGAACATCAAATGGACCAAATTTGGGAACCGGAAGAGGTAAGGAGTCCGAAATGTACCTCTGTGCCTCCACATTGTGGAAACTCACTTGTAGTGTATAAGATGAACTAGATGGACCCATACTTACCAAACATGGATTAATAGGTTCTACACATGACTATGAGGACAAACATGAGTGAAACGGTCTCAATCCAAGGGAGGAACATCAAATGGACCAAATTTGGGAACCGGAAGAGGTAAGGAGTCCGAAATGTACCTCTGTGCCTCCACATTGTGGAAACTCACTTGTAGTGTATAAGATGAACTAGATGGACCCATACTTACCAAACATGGATTAATAGCTTCTACACATGACTATGAGGACAAACATGAGTGAAACGGTCTCAATCCAAGGGAGGAACATCAAATGGACCAAATTTGGGAACCGGAAGAGGTAAGGAGTCCGAAATGTACCTCTGTGCCTCCACATTGTGGAAACTCACTTGTAGTGTATAAGATGAACTAGATGGACCCATACTTACCCAAACATGGATTAATAGGTTCTCCACATGACTATGAGGACAAACATGAGTGAAACGGTCTCAATCCAAGGGAGGAACATCAAATGGACCAAATTTGGGAACCGGAAGAGGTAAGGAGTCCGAAATGTACCTCTGTGCCTCCACATTGTGGAAACTCACTTGTAGTGTATAAGATGAACTAGATGGACCCATACTTACCAAAACATGGATTAATAGCTTCTACACATGACTATGAGGACAAACATGAGTGAAACGGTCTCAATCCAAGGGAGGAACATCAAATGGACCAAATTTGGGAACCGGAAGAGGTAAGGAGTCCGAAATGTACCTCTGTGCCTCCACATTGTGGAAACTCACTTGTAGTGTATAAGATGAACTAGATGGACCCATACTTACCAAAACATGGATTAATAGCTTCTACACATGACTATGAGGACAAACATGAGTGAAACGGTCTCAATCCAAGGGAGGAACATCAAATGGACCAAATTTGGGAACCGGAAGAGGTAAGGAGTCCGAAATGTACCTCTGTGCCTCCACATTGTGGAAACTCACTTGTAGTGTATAAGATGAACTAGATGGACCCATACTTACCAAACATGGATTAATAGCTTCTACACATGACTATGAGGACAAACATGAGTGAAACGGTCTCAATCCAAGGGAGGAACATCAAATGGACCAAATTTGGGAACCGGAAGAGGTAAGGAGTCCGAAATGTACCTCTGTGCCTCCACATTGTGGAAACTCACTTGTAGTGTATAAGATGAACTAGATGGACCCATACTTACCAAACATGGATTAATAGGTTCTACACATGACTATGAGGACAAACATGAGTGAAACGGTCTCAATCCAAGGGAGGAACATCAAATGGACCAAATTTGGGAACCGGAAGAGGTAAGGAGTCCGAAATGTACCTCTGTGCCTCCACATTGTGGAAACTCACTTGTAGTGTATAAGATGAACTAGATGGACCCATACTTACCAAAACATGGATTAATAGCTTCTACACATGACTATGAGGACAAACATGAGTGAAACGGTCTCAATCCAAGGGAGGAACATCAAATGGACCAAATTTGGGAACCGGAAGAGGTAAGGAGTCCGAAATGTACCTCTGTGCCTCCACATTGTGGAAACTCACTTGTAGTGTATAAGATGAACTAGATGGACCCATACTTACCAAACATGGATTAATAGGTTCTACACATGACTATGAGGACAAACATGAGTGAAACGGTCTCAATCCAAGGGAGGAACATCAAATGGACCAAATTTGGGAACCGGAAGAGGTAAGGAGTCCGAAATGTACCTCTGTGCCTCCACATTGTGGAAACTCACTTGTAGTGTATAAGATGAACTAGATGGACCCATACTTACCAAACATGGATTAATAGGTTCTACACATGACTATGAGGACAAACATGAGTGAAACGGTCTCAATCCAAGGGAGGAACATCAAATGGACCAAATTTGGGAACCGGAAGAGGTAAGGAGTCCGAAATGTACCTCTGTGCCTCCACATTGTGGAAACTCACTTGTAGTGTATAAGATGAACTAGATGGACCCATACTTACCAAAACATGGATTAATAGCTTCTACACATGACTATGAGGACAAACATGAGTGAAACGGTCTCAATCCAAGGGAGGAACATCAAATGGACCAAATTTGGGAACCGGAAGAGGTAAGGAGTCCGAAATGTACCTCTGTGCCTCCACATTGTGGAAACTCACTTGTAGTGTATAAGATGAACTAGATGGACCCATACTTACCAAAACATGGATTAATAGCTTCTACACATGACTATGAGGACAAACATGAGTGAAACGGTCTCAATCCAAGGGAGGAACATCAAATGGACCAAATTTGGGAACCGGAAGAGGTAAGGAGTCCGAAATGTACCTCTGTGCCTCCACATTGTGGAAACTCACTTGTAGTGTATAAGATGAACTAGATGGACCCATACTTACCAAAACATGGATTAATAGCTTCTACACATGACTATGAGGACAAACATGAGTGAAACGGTCTCAATCCAAGGGAGGAACATCAAATGGACCAAATTTGGGAACCGGAAGAGGTAAGGAGTCCGAAATGTACCTCTGTGCCTCCACATTGTGGAAACTCACTTGTAGTGTATAAGATGAACTAGATGGACCCATACTTACCAAAACATGGATTAATAGGTTCTACACATGACTATGAGGACAAACATGAGTGAAACGGTCTCAATCCAAGGGAGGAACATCAAATGGACCAAATTTGGGAACCGGAAGAGGTAAGGAGTCCGAAATGTACCTCTGTGCCTCCACATTGTGGAAACTCACTTGTAGTGTATAAGATGAACTAGATGGACCCATACTTACCAAACATGGATTAATAGCTTCTACACATGACTATGAGGACAAACATGAGTGAAACGGTCTCAATCCAAGGGAGGAACATCAAATGGACCAAATTTGGGAACCGGAAGAGGTAAGGAGTCCGAAATGTACCTCTGTGCCTCCACATTGTGGAAACTCACTTGTAGTGTATAAGATGAACTAGATGGACCCATACTTACCAAAACATGGATTAATAGCTTCTACACATGACTATGAGGACAAACATGAGTGAAACGGTCTCAATCCAAGGGAGGAACATCAAATGGACCAAATTTGGGAACCGGAAGAGGTAAGGAGTCCGAAATGTACCTCTGTGCCTCCACATTGTGGAAACTCACTTGTAGTGTATAAGATGAACTAGATGGACCCATACTTACCAAAACATGGATTAATAGCTTCTACACATGACTATGAGGACAAACATGAGTGAAACGGTCTCAATCCAAGGGAGGAACATCAAATGGACCAAATTTGGGAACCGGAAGAGGTAAGGAGTCCGAAATGTACCTCTGTGCCTCCACATTGTGGAAACTCACTTGTAGTGTATAAGATGAACTAGATGGACCCATACTTACCAAACATGGATTAATAGGTTCTACACATGACTATGAGGACAAACATGAGTGAAACGGTCTCAATCCAAGGGAGGAACATCAAATGGACCAAATTTGGGAACCGGAAGAGGTAAGGAGTCCGAAATGTACCTCTGTGCCTCCACATTGTGGAAACTCACTTGTAGTGTATAAGATGAACTAGATGGACCCATACTTACCAAAACATGGATTAATAGCTTCTACACATGACTATGAGGACAAACATGAGTGAAACGGTCTCAATCCAAGGGAGGAACATCAAATGGACCAAATTTGGGAACCGGAAGAGGTAAGGAGTCCGAAATGTACCTCTGTGCCTCCACATTGTGGAAACTCACTTGTAGTGTATAAGATGAACTAGATGGACCCATACTTACCAAAACATGGATTAATAGGTTCTACACATGACTATGAGGACAAACATGAGTGAAACGGTCTCAATCCAAGGGAGGAACATCAAATGGACCAAATTTGGGAACCGGAAGAGGTAAGGAGTCCGAAATGTACCTCTGTGCCTCCACATTGTGGAAACTCACTTGTAGTGTATAAGATGAACTAGATGGACCCATACTTACCAAAACATGGATTAATAGCTTCTACACATGACTATGAGGACAAACATGAGTGAAACGGTCTCAATCCAAGGGAGGAACATCAAATGGACCAAATTTGGGAACCGGAAGAGGTAAGGAGTCCGAAATGTACCTCTGTGCCTCCACATTGTGGAAACTCACTTGTAGTGTATAAGATGAACTAGATGGACCCATACTTACCAAACATGGATTAATAGCTTCTACACATGACTATGAGGACAAACATGAGTGAAACGGTCTCAATCCAAGGGAGGAACATCAAATGGACCAAATTTGGGAACCGGAAGAGGTAAGGAGTCCGAAATGTACCTCTGTGACTCCACATTGTGGAAACTCACTTGTAGTGTATAAGATGAACTAGATGGACCCATACTTACCCAAACATGGATTAATAGGTTCTACACATGACTATGAGGACAAACATGAGTGAAACGGTCTCAATCCAAGGGAGGAACATCAAATGGACCAAATTTGGGAACCGGAAGAGGTAAGGAGTCCGAAATGTACCTCTGTGACTCCACATTGTGGAAACTCACTTGTAGTGTATAAGATGAACTAGATGGACCCATACTTACCCAAACATGGATTAATAGGTTCTCCACATGACTATGAGGACAAACATGAGTGAAACGGTCTCAATCCAAGGGAGGAACATCAAATGGACCAAATTTGGGAACCGGAAGAGGTAAGGAGTCCGAAATGTACCTCTGTGACTCCACATTGTGGAAACTCACTTGTAGTGTATAAGATGAACTAGATGGACCCATACTTACCCAAACATGGATTAATAGGTTCTACACATGACTATGAGGACAAACATGAGTGAAACGGTCTCAATCCAAGGGAGGAACATCAAATGGACCAAATTTGGGAACCGGAAGAGGTAAGGAGTCCGAAATGTACCTCTGTGACTCCACATTGTGGAAACTCACTTGTAGTGTATAAGATGAACTAGATGGACCCATACTTACCCAAACATGGATTAATAGGTTCTACACATGACTATGAGGACAAACATGAGTGAAACGGTCTCAATCCAAGGGAGGAACATCAAATGGACCAAATTTGGGAACCGGAAGAGGTAAGGAGTCCGAAATGTACCTCTGTGACTCCACATTGTGGAAACTCACTTGTAGTGTATAAGATGAACTAGATGGACCCATACTTACCCAAACATGGATTAATAGGTTCTACACATGACTATGAGGACAAACATGAGTGAAACGGTCTCAATCCAAGGGAGGAACATCAAATGGACCAAATTTGGGAACCGGAAGAGGTAAGGAGTCCGAAATGTACCTCTGTGACTCCACATTGTGGAAACTCACTTGTAGTGTATAAGATGAACTAGATGGACCCATACTTACCCAAACATGGATTAATAGTTCTACACATGACTATGAGGACAAACATGAGTGAAACGGTCTCAATCCAAGGGAGGAACATCAAATGGACCAAATTTGGGAACCGGAAGAGGTAAGGAGTCCGAAATGTACCTCTGTGACTCCACATTGTGGAAACTCACTTGTAGTGTATAAGATGAACTAGATGGACCCATACTTACCCAAACATGGATTAATAGGTTCTACACATGACTATGAGGACAAACATGAGTGAAACGGTCTCAATCCAAGGGAGGAACATCAAATGGACCAAATTTGGGAACCGGAAGAGGTAAGGAGTCCGAAATGTACCTCTGTGACTCCACATTGTGGAAACTCACTTGTAGTGTATAAGATGAACTAGATGGACCCATACTTACCCAAACATGGATTAATAGGTTCTACACATGACTATGAGGACAAACATGAGTGAAACGGTCTCAATCCAAGGGAGGAACATCAAATGGACCAAATTTGGGAACCGGAAGAGGTAAGGAGTCCGAAATGTACCTCTGTGCCTCCACATTGTGGAAACTCACTTGTAGTGTATAAGATGAACTAGATGGACCCATACTTACCCAAACATGGATTAATAGGTTCTACACATGACTATGAGGACAAACATGAGTGAAACGGTCTCAATCCAAGGGAGGAACATCAAATGGACCAAATTTGGGAACCGGAAGAGGTAAGGAGTCCGAAATGTACCTCTGTGACTCCACATTGTGGAAACTCACTTGTAGTGTATAAGATGAACTAGATGGACCCATACTTACCCAAACATGGATTAATAGGTTCTACACATGACTATGAGGACAAACATGAGTGAAACGGTCTCAATCCAAGGGAGGAACATCAAATGGACCAAATTTGGGAACCGGAAGAGGTAAGGAGTCCGAAATGTACCTCTGTGCCTCCACATTGTGGAAACTCACTTGTAGTGTATAAGATGAACTAGATGGACCCATACTTACCCAAACATGGATTAATAGGTTCTCCACATGACTATGAGGACAAACATGAGTGAAACGGTCTCAATCCAAGGGAGGAACATCAAATGGACCAAATTTGGGAACCGGAAGAGGTAAGGAGTCCGAAATGTACCTCTGTGCCTCCACATTGTGGAAACTCACTTGTAGTGTATAAGATGAACTAGATGGACCCATACTTACCCAAACATGGATTAATAGGCTTCTACACATGACTATGAGGACAAACATGAGTGAAACGGTCTCAATCCAAGGGAGGAACATCAAATGGACCAAATTTGGGAACCGGAAGAGGTAAGGAGTCCGAAATGTACCTCTGTGACTCCACATTGTGGAAACTCACTTGTAGTGTATAAGATGAACTAGATGGACCCATACTTACCCAAACATGGATTAATAGGTTCTCCACATGACTATGAGGACAAACATGAGTGAAACGGTCTCAATCCAAGGGAGGAACATCAAATGGACCAAATTTGGGAACCGGAAGAGGTAAGGAGTCCGAAATGTACCTCTGTGCCTCCACATTGTGGAAACTCACTTGTAGTGTATAAGATGAACTAGATGGACCCATACTTACCCAAACATGGATTAATAGGTTCTCCACATGACTATGAGGACAAACATGAGTGAAACGGTCTCAATCCAAGGGAGGAACATCAAATGGACCAAATTTGGGAACCGGAAGAGGTAAGGAGTCCGAAATGTACCTCTGTGCCTCCACATTGTGGAAACTCACTTGTAGTGTATAAGATGAACTAGATGGACCCATACTTACCCAAACATGGATTAATAGGTTCTACACATGACTATGAGGACAAACATGAGTGAAACGGTCTCAATCCAAGGGAGGAACATCAAATGGACCAAATTTGGGAACCGGAAGAGGTAAGGAGTCCGAAATGTACCTCTGTGACTCCACATTGTGGAAACTCACTTGTAGTGTATAAGATGAACTAGATGGACCCATACTTACCCAAACATGGATTAATAGGTTCTACACATGACTATGAGGACAAACATGAGTGAAACGGTCTCAATCCAAGGGAGGAACATCAAATGGACCAAATTTGGGAACCGGAAGAGGTAAGGAGTCCGAAATGTACCTCTGTGCCTCCACATTGTGGAAACTCACTTGTAGTGTATAAGATGAACTAGATGGACCCATACTTACCCAAACATGGATTAATAGGTTCTACACATGACTATGAGGACAAACATGAGTGAAACGGTCTCAATCCAAGGGAGGAACATCAAATGGACCAAATTTGGGAACCGGAAGAGGTAAGGAGTCCGAAATGTACCTCTGTGCCTCCACATTGTGGAAACTCACTTGTAGTGTATAAGATGAACTAGATGGACCCATACTTACCCAAACATGGATTAATAGGTTCTACACATGACTATGAGGACAAACATGAGTGAAACGGTCTCAATCCAAGGGAGGAACATCAAATGGACCAAATTTGGGAACCGGAAGAGGTAAGGAGTCCGAAATGTACCTCTGTGACTCCACATTGTGGAAACTCACTTGTAGTGTATAAGATGAACTAGATGGACCCATACTTACCCAAACATGGATTAATAGGTTCTACACATGACTATGAGGACAAACATGAGTGAAACGGTCTCAATCCAAGGGAGGAACATCAAATGGACCAAATTTGGGAACCGGAAGAGGTAAGGAGTCCGAAATGTACCTCTGTGACTCCACATTGTGGAAACTCACTTGTAGTGTATAAGATGAACTAGATGGACCCATACTTACCCAAACATGGATTAATAGGTTCTACACATGACTATGAGGACAAACATGAGTGAAACGGTCTCAATCCAAGGGAGGAACATCAAATGGACCAAATTTGGGAACCGGAAGAGGTAAGGAGTCCGAAATGTACCTCTGTGACTCCACATTGTGGAAACTCACTTGTAGTGTATAAGATGAACTAGATGGACCCATACTTACCCAAACATGGATTAATAGGTTCTACACATGACTATGAGGACAAACATGAGTGAAACGGTCTCAATCCAAGGGAGGAACATCAAATGGACCAAATTTGGGAACCGGAAGAGGTAAGGAGTCCGAAATGTACCTCTGTGACTCCACATTGTGGAAACTCACTTGTAGTGTATAAGATGAACTAGATGGACCCATACTTACCCAAACATGGATTAATAGGTTCTCCACATGACTATGAGGACAAACATGAGTGAAACGGTCTCAATCCAAGGGAGGAACATCAAATGGACCAAATTTGGGAACCGGAAGAGGTAAGGAGTCCGAAATGTACCTCTGTGACTCCACATTGTGGAAACTCACTTGTAGTGTATAAGATGAACTAGATGGACCCATACTTACCCAAACATGGATTAATAGGTTCTACACATGACTATGAGGACAAACATGAGTGAAACGGTCTCAATCCAAGGGAGGAACATCAAATGGACCAAATTTGGGAACCGGAAGAGGTAAGGAGTCCGAAATGTACCTCTGTGCCTCCACATTGTGGAAACTCACTTGTAGTGTATAAGATGAACTAGATGGACCCATACTTACCCAAACATGGATTAATAGGTTCTACACATGACTATGAGGACAAACATGAGTGAAACGGTCTCAATCCAAGGGAGGAACATCAAATGGACCAAATTTGGGAACCGGAAGAGGTAAGGAGTCCGAAATGTACCTCTGTGACTCCACATTGTGGAAACTCACTTGTAGTGTATAAGATGAACTAGATGGACCCATACTTACCCAAACATGGATTAATAGGTTCTACACATGACTATGAGGACAAACATGAGTGAAACGGTCTCAATCCAAGGGAGGAACATCAAATGGACCAAATTTGGGAACCGGAAGAGGTAAGGAGTCCGAAATGTACCTCTGTGACTCCACATTGTGGAAACTCACTTGTAGTGTATAAGATGAACTAGATGGACCCATACTTACCCAAACATGGATTAATAGGTTCTACACATGACTATGAGGACAAACATGAGTGAAACGGTCTCAATCCAAGGGAGGAACATCAAATGGACCAAATTTGGGAACCGGAAGAGGTAAGGAGTCCGAAATGTACCTCTGTGACTCCACATTGTGGAAACTCACTTGTAGTGTATAAGATGAACTAGATGGACCCATACTTACCCAAACATGGATTAATAGGTTCTACACATGACTATGAGGACAAACATGAGTGAAACGGTCTCAATCCAAGGGAGGAACATCAAATGGACCAAATTTGGGAACCGGAAGAGGTAAGGAGTCCGAAATGTACCTCTGTGACTCCACATTGTGGAAACTCACTTGTAGTGTATAAGATGAACTAGATGGACCCATACTTACCCAAACATGGATTAATAGGTTCTACACATGACTATGAGGACAAACATGAGTGAAACGGTCTCAATCCAAGGGAGGAACATCAAATGGACCAAATTTGGGAACCGGAAGAGGTAAGGAGTCCGAAATGTACCTCTGTGACTCCACATTGTGGAAACTCACTTGTAGTGTATAAGATGAACTAGATGGACCCATACTTACCCAAACATGGATTAATAGGTTCTACACATGACTATGAGGACAAACATGAGTGAAACGGTCTCAATCCAAGGGAGGAACATCAAATGGACCAAATTTGGGAACCGGAAGAGGTAAGGAGTCCGAAATGTACCTCTGTGACTCCACATTGTGGAAACTCACTTGTAGTGTATAAGATGAACTAGATGGACCCATACTTACCCAAACATGGATTAATAGGTTCTACACATGACTATGAGGACAAACATGAGTGAAACGGTCTCAATCCAAGGGAGGAACATCAAATGGACCAAATTTGGGAACCGGAAGAGGTAAGGAGTCCGAAATGTACCTCTGTGACTCCACATTGTGGAAACTCACTTGTAGTGTATAAGATGAACTAGATGGACCCATACTTACCCAAACATGGATTAATAGGTTCTACACATGACTATGAGGACAAACATGAGTGAAACGGTCTCAATCCAAGGGAGGAACATCAAATGGACCAAATTTGGGAACCGGAAGAGGTAAGGAGTCCGAAATGTACCTCTGTGACTCCACATTGTGGAAACTCACTTGTAGTGTATAAGATGAACTAGATGGACCCATACTTACCCAAACATGGATTAATAGGTTCTACACATGACTATGAGGACAAACATGAGTGAAACGGTCTCAATCCAAGGGAGGAACATCAAATGGACCAAATTTGGGAACCGGAAGAGGTAAGGAGTCCGAAATGTACCTCTGTGACTCCACATTGTGGAAACTCACTTGTAGTGTATAAGATGAACTAGATGGACCCATACTTACCCAAACATGGATTAATAGTTCTACACATGACTATGAGGACAAACATGAGTGAAACGGTCTCAATCCAAGGGAGGAACATCAAATGGACCAAATTTGGGAACCGGAAGAGGTAAGGAGTCCGAAATGTACCTCTGTGACTCCACATTGTGGAAACTCACTTGTAGTGTATAAGATGAACTAGATGGACCCATACTTACCCAAACATGGATTAATAGGTTCTACACATGACTATGAGGACAAACATGAGTGAAACGGTCTCAATCCAAGGGAGGAACATCAAATGGACCAAATTTGGGAACCGGAAGAGGTAAGGAGTCCGAAATGTACCTCTGTGACTCCACATTGTGGAAACTCACTTGTAGTGTATAAGATGAACTAGATGGACCCATACTTACCCAAACATGGATTAATAGGTTCTACACATGACTATGAGGACAAACATGAGTGAAACGGTCTCAATCCAAGGGAGGAACATCAAATGGACCAAATTTGGGAACCGGAAGAGGTAAGGAGTCCGAAATGTACCTCTGTGACTCCACATTGTGGAAACTCACTTGTAGTGTATAAGATGAACTAGATGGACCCATACTTACCCAAACATGGATTAATAGGTTCTACACATGACTATGAGGACAAACATGAGTGAAACGGTCTCAATCCAAGGGAGGAACATCAAATGGACCAAATTTGGGAACCGGAAGAGGTAAGGAGTCCGAAATGTACCTCTGTGACTCCACATTGTGGAAACTCACTTGTAGTGTATAAGATGAACTAGATGGACCCATACTTACCCAAACATGGATTAATAGGTTCTACACATGACTATGAGGACAAACATGAGTGAAACGGTCTCAATCCAAGGGAGGAACATCAAATGGACCAAATTTGGGAACCGGAAGAGGTAAGGAGTCCGAAATGTACCTCTGTGACTCCACATTGTGGAAACTCACTTGTAGTGTATAAGATGAACTAGATGGACCCATACTTACCCAAACATGGATTAATAGTTCTACACATGACTATGAGGACAAACATGAGTGAAACGGTCTCAATCCAAGGGAGGAACATCAAATGGACCAAATTTGGGAACCGGAAGAGGTAAGGAGTCCGAAATGTACCTCTGTGACTCCACATTGTGGAAACTCACTTGTAGTGTATAAGATGAACTAGATGGACCCATACTTACCCAAACATGGATTAATAGGTTCTACACATGACTATGAGGACAAACATGAGTGAAACGGTCTCAATCCAAGGGAGGAACATCAAATGGACCAAATTTGGGAACCGGAAGAGGTAAGGAGTCCGAAATGTACCTCTGTGACTCCACATTGTGGAAACTCACTTGTAGTGTATAAGATGAACTAGATGGACCCATACTTACCCAAACATGGATATA
>CACVBM020000229.1:0-2500 GCA_902728155.2 Microthlaspi erraticum | reverse complement strand
CATTTGTCGAGTTTCCACATTCAAACCTGCCAAAATCGTGATTGGAAGGTTTCCAGAGTGGCCAGAACTGAAAAGATCGAGAAAAAAATATTTGGTCGACCGTACGGTCGGAACCGTCGGCCATCGGACGGACTGGCGTGCATGATTTCTCGGCCAAAACGCATTTCACCGGTCGGATTCGATTTTCGGTCGGTCGTTTCCCGATTTTCCACGCCCGAGCCTCGTAATATCGTGGTTACAAGGTTGTCAGAGTGGGTGGAAATGAAAAAATCGAAAAAACAATTTTGGTCGACCGTACGGTCGGAATCGTCGGCCATCGGACGGGCTGGCGCGCATTTTCGTCGGCCAGAACACTTGTCACCGTACTGATTCGATTTTTCTCCGGCCGTTTTCAGATTTTCCACGATAAAAACTCTCAAAATCGTGGTTAGAAGGTTTTCAGAGTGGGAGAAAATGAAAAGATCGAGAAAAAAATATTTGGTCGACCGTACGGTCGGAACCGTCGGCCATCGGACGGACTGGCGCGCATTTTCGTCGGCCATCTGACGGACTGGCGCGCATTTTCGTCGGCCATCGGACGGACTGGCGCGCATTTTCGTCGGCCAGAACTCATGTAACCGTACTGATTCGATTTTTCTCGGTCCGTTTTCAGATTTTCCACGATAAAAACTCTTAAAATCGTGGTTAGAAGGTTTTCAGAGTGGGAGAAAATGAAAAAAATCGAAAAACAAATTTTGATCGACCGTACGGTCGGAACCGTCGGCCATCGGACGGACTGGCGCGCATTTTCGTCGGCCAGAACACATGTCACCGTACTGATTCGATTTTTCTCCGTCCGTTTTCAGATTTTCCACGATAAAAACTCTTAAGATCGTGGTTAGAAGGTTTTCAGAGTGGGAGAAAATGAAAAAATCGAAAAAAAAATTATGATCGACCGTACGGTCAGAACCGTCGGCCATCGGACGGACTGACGCGCATTTTCGTCGGCCATCGGACGGACTGGCGCGCATTTTCGTCGGCCAGAACACATGTCACCGTACTGATTCGATTTTTCTCCGTCCGTTTTCAGATTTTCCACGATAAAAACTCTTAAAATCGTGGTTAGAAGGTTTTCAGAGTGGGAGAAAATGAAAAAAATCGAAAAAAAAATTATGATCGACCGTACGGTCAGAACCGTCGGCCATCGGACGGACTGACGCGCATTTTCGTCGGCCATCGGACGGACTGGCGCGCATTTTCGTCGGCCAGAACACTTGTCACCGTACTGATTCGATTTTTCTCCGTCCGTTTTCCGGTTTTCCACGATCAAAACTCTTAAAATAGACCAATAAAGAGTTTAGAATGACACTGGACACTCAAAAGCTCCCGAGGACCTCGGGCTGGACCGGGATCATCCGAGTTTGCTAAATTACAAAAGAAATAGTTAGAGTGCTCAGAAAATTCTGAAATTTTTACTGGAAGTAGTTTATATCACCCTTATGAAGCACGCAAAAAATCAGATTAAAATTCCATGTAGTTTTTTTTCTAGACCCCCAGTGACTGCTCAGACATTTCAATGTATACTGGTGGAAATCCCAAAAATGGCATAAGGTATATATAGGGGGGTGCGACTCTTTGGGGTTGGAATGGGCGTGGGATGGGTCGTACAGCGGGATGGGATGGGATGGGCTGCGATCGAGGGGATGGTGGTGCATGGTCGACGGTGTCCGAGTACCGGCTCGGCCGCCGGTCCGTCGCCGGGAAAATTTTCCGGCCAGTTTTCCGGCGACCCGATTTTTTTTTTCTCGGAGGGAATCGTCCGTGGCTCGATTGTTTTCGCGCTTGTGCGGCTTTGGCTCGGTTTTGTCCGTCTCTAACAGTTCTTTCCCTTCGGGAAACTGAATAGTTCTACGATTGACATTATCGGGTTTACTGACGTTCGGCGTATGAGTGGCGTTCGGATAGCTAGTGTTTGTAGGCTCCATGCTCGCGCATCCAACTACATACCTACTATCCGCCTCGGTTTCTTTCACGGGCATTTATTTCCTCGATGGACGGATCCGGGGCCGGTGTTGCGTACCTAACAGAAGGGAATTGTTGAGTTTGGCTTCCTCCGTTGTTCGCGGTTTCTGCTTGGCTGGGATGTCGCGAACACACAAGCCGGCACTTGTGATCCTCGCACCTTGGCATCGAACGATGCCTTGATCGCATAGGTGAATGAGCTGTCGGCTGAACTCTCGGATGCGGAACGGTTATTGACGGTGAGTGAAGCAATTCGGTCCCGCCATAGCTCGTTTGTCCCACGGACAGAAGATGACGGTCAAGTCCTTGTTCCTTCTTGCCTGCGTCGGGTTTTGCGTGAATGTCGGAGTTGTTGCTTTCGCCGGGTTCACTATGATCGCCAGAGTTGTTGCCGGGTTCGCATGAACGTCAGACCCTTTTATGCTTGGTTTTGCATGAACGTCAGAGCTCCGCTCCTTGGTTGGCATGAACGTCAGACCCTTTTATGCTTGGTTTTGTA
>CACVBM020000228.1:0-15244 GCA_902728155.2 Microthlaspi erraticum | reverse complement strand
CCAAATTTGGTCCATTTGATGTTCCTCCCTTGGATTGAGACCGTTTCACTCATGTTTGTCCTCATAGTCATGTGTAGAACCTATTAATCCATGTTTGGATAAGTATGGGTCCATCTAGTTCATCTTATACACTACAAGTGAGTTTCCACAATGTGGAGTCACAGAGGTACATTTCGGACTCCTTACCTCTTCCGGTTCCCAAATTAGGTCCATTTGATGTTCCTCCCTTGGATTGAGACCGTTTCACTCATGTTTGTCCTCATAGTCATGTGTAGAACCTATTAATCCATGTTTGGATAAGTATGGGTCCATCTAGTTCATCTTATACACTACAAGTGAGTTTCCACAATGTGGAGTCACAGAGGTACATTTCGGACTCCTTACCTCTTCCGGTTCCCAAATTAGGTCCATTTGATGTTCCTCCCTTGGATTGAGACCGTTTCACTCATGTTTGTCCTCATAGTCATGTGGAAACCTATTAATCCATGTTTGGGTAAGTATGGGTCCATCTAGTTCATCTTATACACTACAAGTGAGTTTCCACAATGTGGAGTCACAGAGGTACATTTCGGACTCCTTACCTCTTCCGGTTCCCAAATTAGGTCCATTTGATGTTCCTCCCTTGGATTGAGACCGTTTCACTCATGTTTGTCCTCATAGTCATGTGTAGAACCTATTAATCCATGTTTGGATAAGTATGGGTCCATCTAGTTCATCTTATACACTACAAGTGAGTTTCCACAATGTGGAGTCACAGAGGTACATTTCGGACTCCTTACCTCTTCCGGTTCCCAAATTAGGTCCATTTGATGTTCCTCCCTTGGATTGAGACCGTTTCACTCATGTTTGTCCTCATAGTCATGTGGAGAACCTATTAATCCATGTTTGGATAAGTATGGGTCCATCTAGTTCATCTTATACACTACAAGTGAGTTTCCACAATGTGGAGTCACAGAGGTACATTTCGGACTCCTTACCTCTTCCGGTTCCCAAATTAGGTCCATTTGATGTTCCTCCCTTGGATTGAGACCGTTTCACTCATGTTTGTCCTCATAGTCATGTGTAGAACCTATTAATCCATGTTTGGATAAGTATGGGTCCATCTAGTTCATCTTATACACTACAAGTGAGTTTCCACAATGTGGAGTCACAGAGGTACATTTCGGACTCCTTACCTCTTCCGGTTCCCAAATTAGGTCCATTTGATGTTCCTCCCTTGGATTGAGACCGTTTCACTCATGTTTGTCCTCATAGTCATGTGTAGAACCTATTAATCCATGTTTGGATAAGTATGGGTCCATCTAGTTCATCTTATACACTACAAGTGAGTTTCCACAATGTGGAGTCACAGAGGTACATTTCGGACTCCTTACCTCTTCCGGTTCCCAAATTAGGTCCATTTGATGTTCCTCCCTTGGATTGAGACCGTTTCACTCATGTTTGTCCTCATAGTCATGTGTAGAACCTATTAATCCATGTTTGGATAAGTATGGGTCCATCTAGTTCATCTTATACACTACAAGTGAGTTTCCACAATGTGGAGTCACAGAGGTACATTTCGGACTCCTTACCTCTTCCGGTTCCCAAATTAGGTCCATTTGATGTTCCTCCCTTGGATTGAGACCGTTTCACTCATGTTTGTCCTCATAGTCATGTGGAGAACCTATTAATCCATGTTTGGAAGTATGGGTCCATCTAGTTCATCTTATACACTACAAGTGAGTTTCCACAATGTGGAGTCACAGAGGTACATTTCGGACTCCTTACCTCTTCCGGTTCCCAAATTAGGTCCATTTGATGTTCCTCCCTTGGATTGAGACCGTTTCACTCATGTTTGTCCTCATAGTCATGTGTAGAACCTATTAATCCATGTTTGGATAAGTATGGGTCCATCTAGTTCATCTTATACACTACAAGTGAGTTTCCACAATGTGGAGTCACAGAGGTACATTTCGGACTCCTTACCTCTTCCGGTTCCCAAATTAGGTCCATTTGATGTTCCTCCCTTGGATTGAGACCGTTTCACTCATGTTTGTCCTCATAGTCATGTGTAGAACCTATTAATCCATGTTTGGATAAGTATGGGTCCATCTAGTTCATCTTATACACTACAAGTGAGTTTCCACAATGTGGAGTCACAGAGGTACATTTCGGACTCCTTACCTCTTCCGGTTCCCAAATTAGGTCCATTTGATGTTCCTCCCTTGGATTGAGACCGTTTCACTCATGTTTGTCCTCATAGTCATGTGGAGAACCTATTAATCCATGTTTGGATAAGTATGGGTCCATCTAGTTCATCTTATACACTACAAGTGAGTTTCCTCACAGAGGTACATTTCGGACTCCTTACCTCTTCCGGTTCCCAAATTAGGTCCATTTGATGTTCCTCCCTTGGATTGAGACCGTTTCACTCATGTTTGTCCTCATAGTCATGTGTAGAACCTATTAATCCATGTTTGGATAAGTATGGGTCCATCTAGTTCATCTTATACACTACAAGTGAGTTTCCACAATGTGGAGTCACAGAGGTACATTTCGGACTCCTTACCTCTTCCGGTTCCCAAATTAGGTCCATTTGATGTTCCTCCCTTGGATTGAGACCGTTTCACTCATGTTTGTCCTCATAGTCATGTGGAGAACCTATTAATCCATGTTTGGATAAGTATGGGTCCATCTAGTTCATCTTATACACTACAAGTGAGTTTCCTCAATGTGGAGTCACAGAGGTACATTTCGGACTCCTTACCTCTTCCGGTTCCCAAATTAGGTCCATTTGATGTTCCTCCCTTGGATTGAGACCGTTTCACTCATGTTTGTCCTCATAGTCATGTGGAGAACCTATTAATCCATGTTTGGATAAGTATGGGTCCATCTAGTTCATCTTATACACTACAAGTGAGTTTCCACAATGTGGAGTCACAGAGGTACATTTCGGACTCCTTACCTCTTCCGGTTCCCAAATTAGGTCCATTTGATGTTCCTCCCTTGGATTGAGACCGTTTCACTCATGTTTGTCCTCATAGTCATGTGTAGAACCTATTAATCCATGTTTGGATAAGTATGGGTCCATCTAGTTCATCTTATACACTACAAGTGAGTTTCCACAATGTGGAGTCACAGAGGTACATTTCGGACTCCTTACCTCTTCCGGTTCCCAAATTAGGTCCATTTGATGTTCCTCCCTTGGATTGAGACCGTTTCACTCATGTTTGTCCTCATAGTCATGTGTAGAACCTATTAATCCATGTTTGGATAAGTATGGGTCCATCTAGTTCATCTTATACACTACAAGTGAGTTTCCACAATGTGGAGTCACAGAGGTACATTTCGGACTCCTTACCTCTTCCGGTTCCCAAATTAGGTCCATTTGATGTTCCTCCCTTGGATTGAGACCGTTTCACTCATGTTTGTCCTCATAGTCATGTGGAGAACCTATTAATCCATGTTTGGATAAGTATGGGTCCATCTAGTTCATCTTATACACTACAAGTGAGTTTCCACAATGTGGAGTCACAGAGGTACATTTCGGACTCCTTACCTCTTCCGGTTCCCAAATTAGGTCCATTTGATGTTCCTCCCTTGGATTGAGACCGTTTCACTCATGTTTGTCCTCATAGTCATGTGGAGAACCTATTAATCCATGTTTGGATAAGTATGGGTCCATCTAGTTCATCTTATACACTACAAGTGAGTTTCCACAATGTGGAGTCACAGAGGTACATTTCGGACTCCTTACCTCTTCCGGTTCCCAAATTAGGTCCATTTGATGTTCCTCCCTTGGATTGAGACCGTTTCACTCATGTTTGTCCTCATAGTCATGTGTAGAACCTATTAATCCATGTTTGGATAAGTATGGGTCCATCTAGTTCATCTTATACACTACAAGTGAGTTTCCACAATGTGGAGTCACAGAGGTACATTTCGGACTCCTTACCTCTTCCGGTTCCCAAATTAGGTCCATTTGATGTTCCTCCCTTGGATTGAGACCGTTTCACTCATGTTTGTCCTCATAGTCATGTGTAGAACCTATTAATCCATGTTTGGGTAAGTATGGGTCCATCTAGTTCATCTTATACACTACAAGTGAGTTTCCACAATGTGGAGTCACAGAGGTACATTTCGGACTCCTTACCTCTTCCGGTTCCCAAATTAGGTCCATTTGATGTTCCTCCCTTGGATTGAGACCGTTTCACTCATGTTTGTCCTCATAGTCATGTGTAGAACCTATTAATCCATGTTTGGATAAGTATGGGTCCATCTAGTTCATCTTATACACTACAAGTGAGTTTCCACAATGTGGAGTCACAGAGGTACATTTCGGACTCCTTACCTCTTCCGGTTCCCAAATTAGGTCCATTTGATGTTCCTCCCTTGGATTGAGACCGTTTCACTCATGTTTGTCCTCATAGTCATGTGTAGAACCTATTAATCCATGTTTGGTAAGTATGGGTCCATCTAGTTCATCTTATACACTACAAGTGAGTTTCCACAATGTGGAGTCACAGAGGTACATTTCGGACTCCTTACCTCTTCCGGTTCCCAAATTAGGTCCATTTGATGTTCCTCCCTTGGATTGAGACCGTTTCACTCATGTTTGTCCTCATAGTCATGTGTAGAACCTATTAATCCATGTTTGGGTAAGTATGGGTCCATCTAGTTCATCTTATACACTACAAGTGAGTTTCCACAATGTGGAGTCACAGAGGTACATTTCGGACTCCTTACCTCTTCCGGTTCCCAAATTAGGTCCATTTGATGTTCCTCCCTTGGATTGAGACCGTTTCACTCATGTTTGTCCTCATAGTCATGTGTAGAACCTATTAATCCATGTTTGGATAAGTATGGGTCCATCTAGTTCATCTTATACACTACAAGTGAGTTTCCACAATGTGGAGTCACAGAGGTACATTTCGGACTCCTTACCTCTTCCGGTTCCCAAATTAGGTCCATTTGATGTTCCTCCCTTGGATTGAGACCGTTTCACTCATGTTTGTCCTCATAGTCATGTGTAGAACCTATTAATCCATGTTTGGGTAAGTATGGGTCCATCTAGTTCATCTTATACACTACAAGTGAGTTTCCACAATGTGGAGTCACAGAGGTACATTTCGGACTCCTTACCTCTTCCGGTTCCCAAATTAGGTCCATTTGATGTTCCTCCCTTGGATTGAGACCGTTTCACTCATGTTTGTCCTCATAGTCATGTGTAGAACCTATTAATCCATGTTTGGGTAAGTATGGGTCCATCTAGTTCATCTTATACACTACAAGTGAGTTTCCACAATGTGGAGTCACAGAGGTACATTTCGGACTCCTTACCTCTTCCGGTTCCCAAATTAGGTCCATTTGATGTTCCTCCCTTGGATTGAGACCGTTTCACTCATGTTTGTCCTCATAGTCATGTGTAGAACCTATTAATCCATGTTTGGATAAGTATGGGTCCATCTAGTTCATCTTATACACTACAAGTGAGTTTCCACAATGTGGAGTCACAGAGGTACATTTCGGACTCCTTACCTCTTCCGGTTCCCAAATTAGGTCCATTTGATGTTCCTCCCTTGGATTGAGACCGTTTCACTCATGTTTGTCCTCATAGTCATGTGTAGAACCTATTAATCCATGTTTGGATAAGTATGGGTCCATCTAGTTCATCTTATACACTACAAGTGAGTTTCCACAATGTGGAGTCACAGAGGTACATTTCGGACTCCTTACCTCTTCCGGTTCCCAAATTAGGTCCATTTGATGTTCCTCCCTTGGATTGAGACCGTTTCACTCATGTTTGTCCTCATAGTCATGTGTAGAACCTATTAATCCATGTTTGGTAAGTATGGGTCCATCTAGTTCATCTTATACACTACAAGTGAGTTTCCACAATGTGGAGTCACAGAGGTACATTTCGGACTCCTTACCTCTTCCGGTTCCCAAATTAGGTCCATTTGATGTTCCTCCCTTGGATTGAGACCGTTTCACTCATGTTTGTCCTCATAGTCATGTGTAGAACCTATTAATCCATGTTTGGGTAAGTATGGGTCCATCTAGTTCATCTTATACACTACAAGTGAGTTTCCACAATGTGGAGTCACAGAGGTACATTTCGGACTCCTTACCTCTTCCGGTTCCCAAATTAGGTCCATTTGATGTTCCTCCCTTGGATTGAGACCGTTTCACTCATGTTTGTCCTCATAGTCATGTGTAGAACCTATTAATCCATGTTTGGGTAAGTATGGGTCCATCTAGTTCATCTTATACACTACAAGTGAGTTTCCACAATGTGGAGTCACAGAGGTACATTTCGGACTCCTTACCTCTTCCGGTTCCCAAATTAGGTCCATTTGATGTTCCTCCCTTGGATTGAGACCGTTTC
The DNA here is from genome assembly GCA_902728155.2 of Microthlaspi erraticum. Classification (NCBI taxonomy): domain Eukaryota; kingdom Viridiplantae; phylum Streptophyta; class Magnoliopsida; order Brassicales; family Brassicaceae; genus Microthlaspi; species Microthlaspi erraticum. The sequence goes on along the minus strand of CACVBM020000228.1, from coordinate 8,877 downwards.
ACTCATGTTTGTCCTCATAGTCATGTGTAGAACCTATTAATCCATGTTTGGGTAAGTATGGGTCCATCTAGTTCATCTTATACACTACAAGTGAGTTTCCACAATGTGGAGTCACAGAGGTACATTTCGGACTCCTTACCTCTTCCGGTTCCCAAATTAGGTCCATTTGATGTTCCTCCCTTGGATTGAGACCGTTTCACTCATGTTTGTCCTCATAGTCATGTGTAGAACCTATTAATCCATGTTTGGGTAAGTATGGGTCCATCTAGTTCATCTTATACACTACAAGTGAGTTTCCACAATGTGGAGTCACAGAGGTACATTTCGGACTCCTTACCTCTTCCGGTTCCCAAATTAGGTCCATTTGATGTTCCTCCCTTGGATTGAGACCGTTTCACTCATGTTTGTCCTCATAGTCATGTGTAGAACCTATTAATCCATGTTTGGGTAAGTATGGGTCCATCTAGTTCATCTTATACACTACAAGTGAGTTTCCACAATGTGGAGTCACAGAGGTACATTTCGGACTCCTTACCTCTTCCGGTTCCCAAATTAGGTCCATTTGATGTTCCTCCCTTGGATTGAGACCGTTTCACTCATGTTTGTCCTCATAGTCATGTGTAGAACCTATTAATCCATGTTTGGGTAAGTATGGGTCCATCTAGTTCATCTTATACACTACAAGTGAGTTTCCACAATGTGGAGTCACAGAGGTACATTTCGGACTCCTTACCTCTTCCGGTTCCCAAATTAGGTCCATTTGATGTTCCTCCCTTGGATTGAGACCGTTTCACTCATGTTTGTCCTCATAGTCATGTGTAGAACCTATTAATCCATGTTTGGGTAAGTATGGGTCCATCTAGTTCATCTTATACACTACAAGTGAGTTTCCACAATGTGGAGTCACAGAGGTACATTTCGGACTCCTTACCTCTTCCGGTTCCCAAATTAGGTCCATTTGATGTTCCTCCCTTGGATTGAGACCGTTTCACTCATGTTTGTCCTCATAGTCATGTGTAGAACCTATTAATCCATGTTTGGGTAAGTATGGGTCCATCTAGTTCATCTTATACACTACAAGTGAGTTTCCACAATGTGGAGTCACAGAGGTACATTTCGGACTCCTTACCTCTTCCGGTTCCCAAATTAGGTCCATTTGATGTTCCTCCCTTGGATTGAGACCGTTTCACTCATGTTTGTCCTCATAGTCATGTGTAGAACCTATTAATCCATGTTTGGGTAAGTATGGGTCCATCTAGTTCATCTTATACACTACAAGTGAGTTTCCACAATGTGGAGTCACAGAGGTACATTTCGGACTCCTTACCTCTTCCGGTTCCCAAATTAGGTCCATTTGATGTTCCTCCCTTGGATTGAGACCGTTTCACTCATGTTTGTCCTCATAGTCATGTGTAGAACCTATTAATCCATGTTTGGGTAAGTATGGGTCCATCTAGTTCATCTTATACACTACAAGTGAGTTTCCACAATGTGGAGTCACAGAGGTACATTTCGGACTCCTTACCTCTTCCGGTTCCCAAATTAGGTCCATTTGATGTTCCTCCCTTGGATTGAGACCGTTTCACTCATGTTTGTCCTCATAGTCATGTGTAGAACCTATTAATCCATGTTTGGGTAAGTATGGGTCCATCTAGTTCATCTTATACACTACAAGTGAGTTTCCACAATGTGGAGTCACAGAGGTACATTTCGGACTCCTTACCTCTTCCGGTTCCCAAATTAGGTCCATTTGATGTTCCTCCCTTGGATTGAGACCGTTTCACTCATGTTTGTCCTCATAGTCATGTGTAGAACCTATTAATCCATGTTTGGGTAAGTATGGGTCCATCTAGTTCATCTTATACACTACAAGTGAGTTTCCACAATGTGGAGTCACAGAGGTACATTTCGGACTCCTTACCTCTTCCGGTTCCCAAATTAGGTCCATTTGATGTTCCTCCCTTGGATTGAGACCGTTTCACTCATGTTTGTCCTCATAGTCATGTGTAGAACCTATTAATCCATGTTTGGGTAAGTATGGGTCCATCTAGTTCATCTTATACACTACAAGTGAGTTTCCACAATGTGGAGTCACAGAGGTACATTTCGGACTCCTTACCTCTTCCGGTTCCCAAATTAGGTCCATTTGATGTTCCTCCCTTGGATTGAGACCGTTTCACTCATGTTTGTCCTCATAGTCATGTGTAGAACCTATTAATCCATGTTTGGGTAAGTATGGGTCCATCTAGTTCATCTTATACACTACAAGTGAGTTTCCACAATGTGGAGTCACAGAGGTACATTTCGGACTCCTTACCTCTTCCGGTTCCCAAATTAGGTCCATTTGATGTTCCTCCCTTGGATTGAGACCGTTTCACTCATGTTTGTCCTCATAGTCATGTGTAGAACCTATTAATCCATGTTTGGGTAAGTATGGGTCCATCTAGTTCATCTTATACACTACAAGTGAGTTTCCACAATGTGGAGTCACAGAGGTACATTTCGGACTCCTTACCTCTTCCGGTTCCCAAATTAGGTCCATTTGATGTTCCTCCCTTGGATTGAGACCGTTTCACTCATGTTTGTCCTCATAGTCATGTGTAGAACCTATTAATCCATGTTTGGGTAAGTATGGGTCCATCTAGTTCATCTTATACACTACAAGTGAGTTTCCACAATGTGGAGTCACAGAGGTACATTTCGGACTCCTTACCTCTTCCGGTTCCCAAATTAGGTCCATTTGATGTTCCTCCCTTGGATTGAGACCGTTTCACTCATGTTTGTCCTCATAGTCATGTGTAGAACCTATTAATCCATGTTTGGGTAAGTATGGGTCCATCTAGTTCATCTTATACACTACAAGTGAGTTTCCACAATGTGGAGTCACAGAGGTACATTTCGGACTCCTTACCTCTTCCGGTTCCCAAATTAGGTCCATTTGATGTTCCTCCCTTGGATTGAGACCGTTTCACTCATGTTTGTCCTCATAGTCATGTGTAGAACCTATTAATCCATGTTTGGGTAAGTATGGGTCCATCTAGTTCATCTTATACACTACAAGTGAGTTTCCACAATGTGGAGTCACAGAGGTACATTTCGGACTCCTTACCTCTTCCGGTTCCCAAATTAGGTCCATTTGATGTTCCTCCCTTGGATTGAGACCGTTTCACTCATGTTTGTCCTCATAGTCATGTGTAGAACCTATTAATCCATGTTTGGGTAAGTATGGGTCCATCTAGTTCATCTTATACACTACAAGTGAGTTTCCACAATGTGGAGTCACAGAGGTACATTTCGGACTCCTTACCTCTTCCGGTTCCCAAATTAGGTCCATTTGATGTTCCTCCCTTGGATTGAGACCGTTTCACTCATGTTTGTCCTCATAGTCATGTGTAGAACCTATTAATCCATGTTTGGGTAAGTATGGGTCCATCTAGTTCATCTTATACACTACAAGTGAGTTTCCACAATGTGGAGTCACAGAGGTACATTTCGGACTCCTTACCTCTTCCGGTTCCCAAATTAGGTCCATTTGATGTTCCTCCCTTGGATTGAGACCGTTTCACTCATGTTTGTCCTCATAGTCATGTGTAGAACCTATTAATCCATGTTTGGGTAAGTATGGGTCCATCTAGTTCATCTTATACACTACAAGTGAGTTTCCACAATGTGGAGTCACAGAGGTACATTTCGGACTCCTTACCTCTTCCGGTTCCCAAATTAGGTCCATTTGATGTTCCTCCCTTGGATTGAGACCGTTTCACTCATGTTTGTCCTCATAGTCATGTGTAGAACCTATTAATCCATGTTTGGGTAAGTATGGGTCCATCTAGTTCATCTTATACACTACAAGTGAGTTTCCACAATGTGGAGTCACAGAGGTACATTTCGGACTCCTTACCTCTTCCGGTTCCCAAATTAGGTCCATTTGATGTTCCTCCCTTGGATTGAGACCGTTTCACTCATGTTTGTCCTCATAGTCATGTGTAGAACCTATTAATCCATGTTTGGGTAAGTATGGGTCCATCTAGTTCATCTTATACACTACAAGTGAGTTTCCACAATGTGGAGTCACAGAGGTACATTTCGGACTCCTTACCTCTTCCGGTTCCCAAATTAGGTCCATTTGATGTTCCTCCCTTGGATTGAGACCGTTTCACTCATGTTTGTCCTCATAGTCATGTGTAGAACCTATTAATCCATGTTTGGGTAAGTATGGGTCCATCTAGTTCATCTTATACACTACAAGTGAGTTTCCACAATGTGGAGTCACAGAGGTACATTTCGGACTCCTTACCTCTTCCGGTTCCCAAATTAGGTCCATTTGATGTTCCTCCCTTGGATTGAGACCGTTTCACTCATGTTTGTCCTCATAGTCATGTGTAGAACCTATTAATCCATGTTTGGGTAAGTATGGGTCCATCTAGTTCATCTTATACACTACAAGTGAGTTTCCACAATGTGGAGTCACAGAGGTACATTTCGGACTCCTTACCTCTTCCGGTTCCCAAATTAGGTCCATTTGATGTTCCTCCCTTGGATTGAGACCGTTTCACTCATGTTTGTCCTCATAGTCATGTGTAGAACCTATTAATCCATGTTTGGGTAAGTATGGGTCCATCTAGTTCATCTTATACACTACAAGTGAGTTTCCACAATGTGGAGTCACAGAGGTACATTTCGGACTCCTTACCTCTTCCGGTTCCCAAATTAGGTCCATTTGATGTTCCTCCCTTGGATTGAGACCGTTTCACTCATGTTTGTCCTCATAGTCATGTGTAGAACCTATTAATCCATGTTTGGGTAAGTATGGGTCCATCTAGTTCATCTTATACACTACAAGTGAGTTTCCACAATGTGGAGTCACAGAGGTACATTTCGGACTCCTTACCTCTTCCGGTTCCCAAATTAGGTCCATTTGATGTTCCTCCCTTGGATTGAGACCGTTTCACTCATGTTTGTCCTCATAGTCATGTGTAGAACCTATTAATCCATGTTTGGGTAAGTATGGGTCCATCTAGTTCATCTTATACACTACAAGTGAGTTTCCACAATGTGGAGTCACAGAGGTACATTTCGGACTCCTTACCTCTTCCGGTTCCCAAATTAGGTCCATTTGATGTTCCTCCCTTGGATTGAGACCGTTTCACTCATGTTTGTCCTCATAGTCATGTGTAGAACCTATTAATCCATGTTTGGGTAAGTATGGGTCCATCTAGTTCATCTTATACACTACAAGTGAGTTTCCACAATGTGGAGTCACAGAGGTACATTTCGGACTCCTTACCTCTTCCGGTTCCCAAATTAGGTCCATTTGATGTTCCTCCCTTGGATTGAGACCGTTTCACTCATGTTTGTCCTCATAGTCATGTGTAGAACCTATTAATCCATGTTTGGGTAAGTATGGGTCCATCTAGTTCATCTTATACACTACAAGTGAGTTTCCACAATGTGGAGTCACAGAGGTACATTTCGGACTCCTTACCTCTTCCGGTTCCCAAATTAGGTCCATTTGATGTTCCTCCCTTGGATTGAGACCGTTTCACTCATGTTTGTCCTCATAGTCATGTGTAGAACCTATTAATCCATGTTTGGGTAAGTATGGGTCCATCTAGTTCATCTTATACACTACAAGTGAGTTTCCACAATGTGGAGTCACAGAGGTACATTTCGGACTCCTTACCTCTTCCGGTTCCCAAATTAGGTCCATTTGATGTTCCTCCCTTGGATTGAGACCGTTTCACTCATGTTTGTCCTCATAGTCATGTGTAGAACCTATTAATCCATGTTTGGGTAAGTATGGGTCCATCTAGTTCATCTTATACACTACAAGTGAGTTTCCACAATGTGGAGTCACAGAGGTACATTTCGGACTCCTTACCTCTTCCGGTTCCCAAATTAGGTCCATTTGATGTTCCTCCCTTGGATTGAGACCGTTTCACTCATGTTTGTCCTCATAGTCATGTGTAGAACCTATTAATCCATGTTTGGGTAAGTATGGGTCCATCTAGTTCATCTTATACACTACAAGTGAGTTTCCACAATGTGGAGTCACAGAGGTACATTTCGGACTCCTTACCTCTTCCGGTTCCCAAATTAGGTCCATTTGATGTTCCTCCCTTGGATTGAGACCGTTTCACTCATGTTTGTCCTCATAGTCATGTGTAGAACCTATTAATCCATGTTTGGGTAAGTATGGGTCCATCTAGTTCATCTTATACACTACAAGTGAGTTTCCACAATGTGGAGTCACAGAGGTACATTTCGGACTCCTTACCTCTTCCGGTTCCCAAATTAGGTCCATTTGATGTTCCTCCCTTGGATTGAGACCGTTTCACTCATGTTTGTCCTCATAGTCATGTGTAGAACCTATTAATCCATGTTTGGGTAAGTATGGGTCCATCTAGTTCATCTTATACACTACAAGTGAGTTTCCACAATGTGGAGTCACAGAGGTACATTTCGGACTCCTTACCTCTTCCGGTTCCCAAATTAGGTCCATTTGATGTTCCTCCCTTGGATTGAGACCGTTTCACTCATGTTTGTCCTCATAGTCATGTGTAGAACCTATTAATCCATGTTTGGGTAAGTATGGGTCCATCTAGTTCATCTTATACACTACAAGTGAGTTTCCACAATGTGGAGTCACAGAGGTACATTTCGGACTCCTTACCTCTTCCGGTTCCCAAATTAGGTCCATTTGATGTTCCTCCCTTGGATTGAGACCGTTTCACTCATGTTTGTCCTCATAGTCATGTGTAGAACCTATTAATCCATGTTTGGGTAAGTATGGGTCCATCTAGTTCATCTTATACACTACAAGTGAGTTTCCACAATGTGGAGTCACAGAGGTACATTTCGGACTCCTTACCTCTTCCGGTTCCCAAATTAGGTCCATTTGATGTTCCTCCCTTGGATTGAGACCGTTTCACTCATGTTTGTCCTCATAGTCATGTGTAGAACCTATTAATCCATGTTTGGGTAAGTATGGGTCCATCTAGTTCATCTTATACACTACAAGTGAGTTTCCACAATGTGGAGTCACAGAGGTACATTTCGGACTCCTTACCTCTTCCGGTTCCCAAATTAGGTCCATTTGATGTTCCTCCCTTGGATTGAGACCGTTTCACTCATGTTTGTCCTCATAGTCATGTGTAGAACCTATTAATCCATGTTTGGGTAAGTATGGGTCCATCTAGTTCATCTTATACACTACAAGTGAGTTTCCACAATGTGGAGTCACAGAGGTACATTTCGGACTCCTTACCTCTTCCGGTTCCCAAATTAGGTCCATTTGATGTTCCTCCCTTGGATTGAGACCGTTTCACTCATGTTTGTCCTCATAGTCATGTGTAGAACCTATTAATCCATGTTTGGGTAAGTATGGGTCCATCTAGTTCATCTTATACACTACAAGTGAGTTTCCACAATGTGGAGTCACAGAGGTACATTTCGGACTCCTTACCTCTTCCGGTTCCCAAATTAGGTCCATTTGATGTTCCTCCCTTGGATTGAGACCGTTTCACTCATGTTTGTCCTCATAGTCATGTGTAGAACCTATTAATCCATGTTTGGGTAAGTATGGGTCCATCTAGTTCATCTTATACACTACAAGTGAGTTTCCACAATGTGGAGTCACAGAGGTACATTTCGGACTCCTTACCTCTTCCGGTTCCCAAATTAGGTCCATTTGATGTTCCTCCCTTGGATTGAGACCGTTTCACTCATGTTTGTCCTCATAGTCATGTGTAGAACCTATTAATCCATGTTTGGGTAAGTATGGGTCCATCTAGTTCATCTTATACACTACAAGTGAGTTTCCACAATGTGGAGTCACAGAGGTACATTTCGGACTCCTTACCTCTTCCGGTTCCCAAATTAGGTCCATTTGATGTTCCTCCCTTGGATTGAGACCGTTTCACTCATGTTTGTCCTCATAGTCATGTGTAGAACCTATTAATCCATGTTTGGGTAAGTATGGGTCCATCTAGTTCATCTTATACACTACAAGTGAGTTTCCACAATGTGGAGTCACAGAGGTACATTTCGGACTCCTTACCTCTTCCGGTTCCCAAATTAGGTCCATTTGATGTTCCTCCCTTGGATTGAGACCGTTTCACTCATGTTTGTCCTCATAGTCATGTGTAGAACCTATTAATCCATGTTTGGGTAAGTATGGGTCCATCTAGTTCATCTTATACACTACAAGTGAGTTTCCACAATGTGGAGTCACAGAGGTACATTTCGGACTCCTTACCTCTTCCGGTTCCCAAATTAGGTCCATTTGATGTTCCTCCCTTGGATTGAGACCGTTTCACTCATGTTTGTCCTCATAGTCATGTGTAGAACCTATTAATCCATGTTTGGGTAAGTATGGGTCCATCTAGTTCATCTTATACACTACAAGTGAGTTTCCACAATGTGGAGTCACAGAGGTACATTTCGGACTCCTTACCTCTTCCGGTTCCCAAATTAGGTCCATTTGATGTTCCTCCCTTGGATTGAGACCGTTTCACTCATGTTTGTCCTCATAGTCATGTGTAGAACCTATTAATCCATGTTTGGGTAAGTATGGGTCCATCTAGTTCATCTTATACACTACAAGTGAGTTTCCACAATGTGGAGTCACAGAGGTACATTTCGGACTCCTTACCTCTTCCGGTTCCCAAATTAGGTCCATTTGATGTTCCTCCCTTGGATTGAGACCGTTTCACTCATGTTTGTCCTCATAGTCATGTGTAGAACCTATTAATCCATGTTTGGGTAAGTATGGGTCCATCTAGTTCATCTTATACACTACAAGTGAGTTTCCACAATGTGGAGTCACAGAGGTACATTTCGGACTCCTTACCTCTTCCGGTTCCCAAATAGGTCCAT
>CACVBM020000227.1:12500-15256 GCA_902728155.2 Microthlaspi erraticum | reverse complement strand
TTAATGAGCCATTCGCAGTTTCACAGTCTGAATTCGTTCATACTTACACATGCATGGCTTAATCTTTGAGACAAGCATATGACTACTGGCAGGATCAACCAGGTAGCATTCGTTAATCACGGCAACTCCCCGAACCATCTCGCGGACGATGGGCTAAGCATGAAAGCGCGCATTTTCGCCGACGCTAGGCACACAAGAGCGCGCGCATTTTTGCCGACGCTATAGGCTAACAAGAACGCCTTCATCCGCTTCGCTGCAAGGCAAAACAAGAACGCACGCGCTCCCCCGGCGCTAGGCAAACAAGAACGCACGCACTACCGCCGGCGCTAGGCAAAAGCCAAGGAGCGGAGTTCTGACGTTCATGCCAACCAAGGAGCGGAGCTCTGACGTTCATGCAAAACCAAGCATAAAAGGGTCTGACGTTCATGCGAACCCGGCGCAAGCAACAACTCTGGCGATCATAGTGAACCCGGCGAAAGCAACAACTCCGACATTCACGCAAAACCCGACGCAGGCAAGAAGGAACAAGGACTTGACCGTCATCTTCTGTCCGTGGGACAAACGAGCTATGGCGGGACCGAATTGCTTCACTCACCGTCAATAACCGTTCCGCATCCGAGAGTTCAGCCGACAGCTCATTCACCTATGCGATCAAGGCATCGTTCGATGCCAAGGTGCGAGGATCACAAGTGCCGGCTTGTGTGTTCGCGACATCCCAGCCAAGCAGAAACCGCGAACAACGGAGGAAGCCAAACTCAACAATTCCCTTCTGTTAGGTACGCAACACCGGCCCCGGATCCGTCCATCGAGGAAATAAATGCCCGTGAAAGAAACCGAGGCGGATAGTAGGTATGTAGTTGGATGCGCGAGCATGGAGCCTACAAACACTAGCTATCCGAACGCCACTCATACGCCGAACGTCAGTAAACCCGATAATGTCAATCGTAGAACTATTCAGTTTCCCGAAGGGAAAGAACTGTTAGAGACGGACAAAACCGAGCCAAAGCCGCACAAGCGCGAAAACAATCGAGCCACGGACGATTCCCTCCGAGAAAAAAAAAATCGGGTCGCCGGAAAACTGGCCGGAAAATTTTCCCGGCGACGGACCGGCGGCCGAGCCGGTACTCGGACACCGTCGACCATGCACCACCATCCCCTCGATCGCAGCCCATCCCATCCCATCCCGCTGTACGACCCATCCCACGCCCATTCCAACCCCAAAGAGTCGCACCCCCCTATATATACCTTATGCCATTTTTGGGATTTCCACCAGTATACATTGAAATGTCTGAGCAGTCACTGGGGGTCTAGAAAAAAAACTACATGGAATTTTAATCTGATTTTTTGCGTGCTTCATAAGGGTGATATAAACTACTTCCAGTAAAAATTTCAGAATTTTCTGAGCACTCTAACTATTTCTTTTGTAATTTAGCAAACTCGGATGATCCCGGTCCAGCCCGAGGTCCTCGGGAGCTTTTGAGTGTCCAGTGTCATTCTAAACTCTTTATTGGTCTATTTTAAGAGTTTTGATCGTGGAAAACCGGAAAACGGACGGAGAAAAATCGAATCAGTACGGTGACAAGTGTTCTGGCCGACGAAAATGCGCGCCAGTCCGTCCGATGGCCGACGAAAATGCGCGTCAGTCCGTCCGATGGCCGACGGTTCTGACCGTACGGTCGATCATAATTTTTTTTTCGATTTTTTTCATTTTCTCCCACTCTGAAAACCTTCTAACCACGATTTTAAGAGTTTTTATCGTGGAAAATCTGAAAACGGACGGAGAAAAATCGAATCAGTACGGTGACATGTGTTCTGGCCGACGAAAATGCGCGCCAGTCCGTCCGATGGCCGACGAAAATGCGCGTCAGTCCGTCCGATGGCCGACGGTTCTGACCGTACGGTCGATCATAATTTTTTTTTCGATTTTTTCATTTTCTCCCACTCTGAAAACCTTCTAACCACGATCTTAAGAGTTTTTATCGTGGAAAATCTGAAAACGGACGGAGAAAAATCGAATCAGTACGGTGACATGTGTTCTGGCCGACGAAAATGCGCGCCAGTCCGTCCGATGGCCGACGGTTCCGACCGTACGGTCGATCAAAATTTGTTTTTCGATTTTTTTCATTTTCTCCCACTCTGAAAACCTTCTAACCACGATTTTAAGAGTTTTTATCGTGGAAAATCTGAAAACGGACCGAGAAAAATCGAATCAGTACGGTTACATGAGTTCTGGCCGACGAAAATGCGCGCCAGTCCGTCCGATGGCCGACGAAAATGCGCGCCAGTCCGTCAGATGGCCGACGAAAATGCGCGCCAGTCCGTCCGATGGCCGACGGTTCCGACCGTACGGTCGACCAAATATTTTTTTCTCGATCTTTTCATTTTCTCCCACTCTGAAAACCTTCTAACCACGATTTTGAGAGTTTTTATCGTGGAAAATCTGAAAACGGCCGGAGAAAAATCGAATCAGTACGGTGACAAGTGTTCTGGCCGACGAAAATGCGCGCCAGCCCGTCCGATGGCCGACGATTCCGACCGTACGGTCGACCAAAATTGTTTTTTCGATTTTTTCATTTCCACCCACTCTGACAACCTTGTAACCACGATATTACGAGGCTCGGGCGTGGAAAATCGGGAAACGACCGACCGAAAATCGAATCCGACCGGTGAAATGCGTTTTGGCCGAGAAATCATGCACGCCAGTCCGTCCGATGGCCGACGGTTCCGACCGTACGGTCGACCAAATATTTTTTTCT
>CACVBM020000226.1:0-15273 GCA_902728155.2 Microthlaspi erraticum | reverse complement strand
TGATTGACCTCCCTTGGATTGAGACCGTTTCACTCATGTTTGTCCTCATAGTAATGTGGAGAACCTATTAATCCATGTTTGGGTAAGTATGGGTCCATCTAGTTCATCTTATACACTACAAGTGAGTTTCCACAATGTGGAGTCACAGAGGTACATTTCGGACTCCTTACCTCTTCCGGTTCCCAAATTTGGTCCATTTGATGTTCCTCCCTTGGATTGAGACCGTTTCACTCATGTTTGTCCTCATAGTCATGTGGATAGAACCTATTAATCCATGTTTGGGTAAGTATGGGTCCATCTAGTTCATCTTATACACTACAAGTGAGTTTCCACAATGTGGAGTCACAGAGGTACATTTCGGACTCCTTACCTCTTCCGGTTCCCAAATTTGGTCCATTTGATGTTCCTCCCTTGGATTGAGACCGTTTCACTCATGTTTGTCCTCATAGTCATGTGTAGAACCTATTAATCCATGTTTGGGTAAGTATGGGTCCATCTAGTTCATCTTATACACTACAAGTGAGTTTCCACAATGTGGAGTCACAGAGGTACATTTCGGACTCCTTACCTCTTCCGGTTCCCAAATTTGGTCCATTTGATGTTCCTCCCTTGGATTGAGACCGTTTCACTCATGTTTGTCCTCATAGTCATGTGTAGAACCTATTAATCCATGTTTGGGTAAGTATGGGTCCATCTAGTTCATCTTATACACTACAAGTGAGTTTCCACAATGTGGAGTCACAGAGGTACATTTCGGACTCCTTACCTCTTCCGGTTCCCAAATTAGGTCCATTTGATGTTCCTCCCTTGGATTGAGACCGTTTCACTCATGTTTGTCCTCATAGTCATGTGTAGAACCTATTAATCCATGTTTGGATAAGTATGGGTCCATCTAGTTCATCTTATACACTACAAGTGAGTTTCCACAATGTGGAGTCACAGAGGTACATTTCGGACTCCTTACCTCTTCCGGTTCCCAAATTAGGTCCATTTGATGTTCCTCCCTTGGATTGAGACCGTTTCACTCATGTTTGTCCTCATAGTCATGTGTAGAACCTATTAATCCATGTTTGGATAAGTATGGGTCCATCTAGTTCATCTTATACACTACAAGTGAGTTTCCACAATGTGGAGTCACAGAGGTACATTTCGGACTCCTTACCTCTTCCGGTTCCCAAATTAGGTCCATTTGATGTTCCTCCCTTGGATTGAGACCGTTTCACTCATGTTTGTCCTCATAGTCATGTGTAGAACCTATTAATCCATGTTTGGATAAGTATGGGTCCATCTAGTTCATCTTATACACTACAAGTGAGTTTCCACAATGTGGAGTCACAGAGGTACATTTCGGACTCCTTACCTCTTCCGGTTCCCAAATTAGGTCCATTTGATGTTCCTCCCTTGGATTGAGACCGTTTCACTCATGTTTGTCCTCATAGTCATGTGTAGAACCTATTAATCCATGTTTGGGTAAGTATGGGTCCATCTAGTTCATCTTATACACTACAAGTGAGTTTCCACAATGTGGAGTCACAGAGGTACATTTCGGACTCCTTACCTCTTCCGGTTCCCAAATTAGGTCCATTTGATGTTCCTCCCTTGGATTGAGACCGTTTCACTCATGTTTGTCCTCATAGTCATGTGTAGAACCTATTAATCCATGTTTGGGATAAGTATGGGTCCATCTAGTTCATCTTATACACTACAAGTGAGTTTCCACAATGTGGAGTCACAGAGGTACATTTCGGACTCCTTACCTCTTCCGGTTCCCAAATTAGGTCCATTTGATGTTCCTCCCTTGGATTGAGACCGTTTCACTCATGTTTGTCCTCATAGTCATGTGTAGAACCTATTAATCCATGTTTGGATAAGTATGGGTCCATCTAGTTCATCTTATACACTACAAGTGAGTTTCCACAATGTGGAGTCACAGAGGTACATTTCGGACTCCTTACCTCTTCCGGTTCCCAAATTAGGTCCATTTGATGTTCCTCCCTTGGATTGAGACCGTTTCACTCATGTTTGTCCTCATAGTCATGTGTAGAACCTATTAATCCATGTTTGGATAAGTATGGGTCCATCTAGTTCATCTTATACACTACAAGTGAGTTTCCACAATGTGGAGTCACAGAGGTACATTTCGGACTCCTTACCTCTTCCGGTTCCCAAATTAGGTCCATTTGATGTTCCTCCCTTGGATTGAGACCGTTTCACTCATGTTTGTCCTCATAGTCATGTGTAGAACCTATTAATCCATGTTTGGATAAGTATGGGTCCATCTAGTTCATCTTATACACTACAAGTGAGTTTCCACAATGTGGAGTCACAGAGGTACATTTCGGACTCCTTACCTCTTCCGGTTCCCAAATTAGGTCCATTTGATGTTCCTCCCTTGGATTGAGACCGTTTCACTCATGTTTGTCCTCATAGTCATGTGTAGAACCTATTAATCCATGTTTGGATAAGTATGGGTCCATCTAGTTCATCTTATACACTACAAGTGAGTTTCCACAATGTGGAGTCACAGAGGTACATTTCGGACTCCTTACCTCTTCCGGTTCCCAAATTAGGTCCATTTGATGTTCCTCCCTTGGATTGAGACCGTTTCACTCATGTTTGTCCTCATAGTCATGTGTAGAACCTATTAATCCATGTTTGGATAAGTATGGGTCCATCTAGTTCATCTTATACACTACAAGTGAGTTTCCACAATGTGGAGTCACAGAGGTACATTTCGGACTCCTTACCTCTTCCGGTTCCCAAATTAGGTCCATTTGATGTTCCTCCCTTGGATTGAGACCGTTTCACTCATGTTTGTCCTCATAGTCATGTGTAGAACCTATTAATCCATGTTTGGATAAGTATGGGTCCATCTAGTTCATCTTATACACTACAAGTGAGTTTCCACAATGTGGAGTCACAGAGGTACATTTCGGACTCCTTACCTCTTCCGGTTCCCAAATTAGGTCCATTTGATGTTCCTCCCTTGGATTGAGACCGTTTCACTCATGTTTGTCCTCATAGTCATGTGTAGAACCTATTAATCCATGTTTGGATAAGTATGGGTCCATCTAGTTCATCTTATACACTACAAGTGAGTTTCCACAATGTGGAGTCACAGAGGTACATTTCGGACTCCTTACCTCTTCCGGTTCCCAAATTAGGTCCATTTGATGTTCCTCCCTTGGATTGAGACCGTTTCACTCATGTTTGTCCTCATAGTCATGTGTAGAACCTATTAATCCATGTTTGGATAAGTATGGGTCCATCTAGTTCATCTTATACACTACAAGTGAGTTTCCACAATGTGGAGTCACAGAGGTACATTTCGGACTCCTTACCTCTTCCGGTTCCCAAATTAGGTCCATTTGATGTTCCTCCCTTGGATTGAGACCGTTTCACTCATGTTTGTCCTCATAGTCATGTGTAGAACCTATTAATCCATGTTTGGATAAGTATGGGTCCATCTAGTTCATCTTATACACTACAAGTGAGTTTCCACAATGTGGAGTCACAGAGGTACATTTCGGACTCCTTACCTCTTCCGGTTCCCAAATTTGGTCCATTTGATGTTCCTCCCTTGGATTGAGACCGTTTCACTCATGTTTGTCCTCATAGTCATGTGTAGAACCTATTAATCCATGTTTGGGTAAGTATGGGTCCATCTAGTTCATCTTATACACTACAAGTGAGTTTCCACAATGTGGAGTCACAGAGGTACATTTCGGACTCCTTACCTCTTCCGGTTCCCAAATTAGGTCCATTTGATGTTCCTCCCTTGGATTGAGACCGTTTCACTCATGTTTGTCCTCATAGTCATGTGTAGAACCTATTAATCCATGTTTGGGTAAGTATGGGTCCATCTAGTTCATCTTATACACTACAAGTGAGTTTCCACAATGTGGAGTCACAGAGGTACATTTCGGACTCCTTACCTCTTCCGGTTCCCAAATTAGGTCCATTTGATGTTCCTCCCTTGGATTGAGACCGTTTCACTCATGTTTGTCCTCATAGTCATGTGGAGAACCTATTAATCCATGTTTGGGTAAGTATGGGTCCATCTAGTTCATCTTATACACTACAAGTGAGTTTCCACAATGTGGAGTCACAGAGGTACATTTCGGACTCCTTACCTCTTCCGGTTCCCAAATTTGGTCCATTTGATGTTCCTCCCTTGGATTGAGACCGTTTCACTCATGTTTGTCCTCATAGTCATGTGGAGAACCTATTAATCCATGTTTGGGTAAGTATGGGTCCATCTAGTTCATCTTATACACTACAAGTGAGTTTCCACAATGTGGAGTCACAGAGGTACATTTCGGACTCCTTACCTCTTCCGGTTCCCAAATTAGGTCCATTTGATGTTCCTCCCTTGGATTGAGACCGTTTCACTCATGTTTGTCCTCATAGTCATGTGTAGAACCTATTAATCCATGTTTGGGTAAGTATGGGTCCATCTAGTTCATCTTATACACTACAAGTGAGTTTCCACAATGTGGAGTCACAGAGGTACATTTCGG
The DNA here is from genome assembly GCA_902728155.2 of Microthlaspi erraticum. Lineage (NCBI taxonomy): Eukaryota > Viridiplantae > Streptophyta > Magnoliopsida > Brassicales > Brassicaceae > Microthlaspi > Microthlaspi erraticum. The sequence goes on along the minus strand of CACVBM020000226.1, from coordinate 10,753 downwards.
ACTCCTTACCTCTTCCGGTTCCCAAATTAGGTCCATTTGATGTTCCTCCCTTGGATTGAGACCGTTTCACTCATGTTTGTCCTCATAGTCATGTGTAGAACCTATTAATCCATGTTTGGGTAAGTATGGGTCCATCTAGTTCATCTTATACACTACAAGTGAGTTTCCACAATGTGGAGTCACAGAGGTACATTTCGGACTCCTTACCTCTTCCGGTTCCCAAATTGGTCCATTTGATGTTCCTCCCTTGGATTGAGACCGTTTCACTCATGTTTGTCCTCATAGTCATGTGGAGAACCTATTAATCCATGTTTGGGTAAGTATGGGTCCATCTAGTTCATCTTATACACTACAAGTGAGTTTCCACAATGTGGAGTCACAGAGGTACATTTCGGACTCCTTACCTCTTCCGGTTCCCAAATTAGGTCCATTTGATGTTCCTCCCTTGGATTGAGACCGTTTCACTCATGTTTGTCCTCATAGTCATGTGTAGAACCTATTAATCCATGTTTGGGTAAGTATGGGTCCATCTAGTTCATCTTATACACTACAAGTGAGTTTCCACAATGTGGAGTCACAGAGGTACATTTCGGACTCCTTACCTCTTCCGGTTCCCAAATTAGGTCCATTTGATGTTCCTCCCTTGGATTGAGACCGTTTCACTCATGTTTGTCCTCATAGTCATGTGTAGAACCTATTAATCCATGTTTGGGTAAGTATGGGTCCATCTAGTTCATCTTATACACTACAAGTGAGTTTCCACAATGTGGAGTCACAGAGGTACATTTCGGACTCCTTACCTCTTCCGGTTCCCAAATTAGGTCCATTTGATGTTCCTCCCTTGGATTGAGACCGTTTCACTCATGTTTGTCCTCATAGTCATGTGTAGAACCTATTAATCCATGTTTGGGTAAGTATGGGTCCATCTAGTTCATCTTATACACTACAAGTGAGTTTCCACAATGTGGAGTCACAGAGGTACATTTCGGACTCCTTACCTCTTCCGGTTCCCAAATTAGGTCCATTTGATGTTCCTCCCTTGGATTGAGACCGTTTCACTCATGTTTGTCCTCATAGTCATGTGTAGAACCTATTAATCCATGTTTGGGTAAGTATGGGTCCATCTAGTTCATCTTATACACTACAAGTGAGTTTCCACAATGTGGAGTCACAGAGGTACATTTCGGACTCCTTACCTCTTCCGGTTCCCAAATTTGGTCCATTTGATGTTCCTCCCTTGGATTGAGACCGTTTCACTCATGTTTGTCCTCATAGTCATGTGTAGAACCTATTAATCCATGTTTGGGTAAGTATGGGTCCATCTAGTTCATCTTATACACTACAAGTGAGTTTCCACAATGTGGAGTCACAGAGGTACATTTCGGACTCCTTACCTCTTCCGGTTCCCAAATTTGGTCCATTTGATGTTCCTCCCTTGGATTGAGACCGTTTCACTCATGTTTGTCCTCATAGTCATGTGGAGAACCTATTAATCCATGTTTGGGTAAGTATGGGTCCATCTAGTTCATCTTATACACTACAAGTGAGTTTCCACAATGTGGAGTCACAGAGGTACATTTCGGACTCCTTACCTCTTCCGGTTCCCAAATTAGGTCCATTTGATGTTCCTCCCTTGGATTGAGACCGTTTCACTCATGTTTGTCCTCATAGTCATGTGTAGAACCTATTAATCCATGTTTGGGTAAGTATGGGTCCATCTAGTTCATCTTATACACTACAAGTGAGTTTCCACAATGTGGAGTCACAGAGGTACATTTCGGACTCCTTACCTCTTCCGGTTCCCAAATTAGGTCCATTTGATGTTCCTCCCTTGGATTGAGACCGTTTCACTCATGTTTGTCCTCATAGTCATGTGGAGAACCTATTAATCCATGTTTGGGTAAGTATGGGTCCATCTAGTTCATCTTATACACTACAAGTGAGTTTCACAATGTGGAGTCACAGAGGTACATTTCGGACTCCTTACCTCTTCCGGTTCCCAAATTAGGTCCATTTGATGTTCCTCCCTTGGATTGAGACCGTTTCACTCATGTTTGTCCTCATAGTCATGTGTAGAACCTATTAATCCATGTTTGGGTAAGTATGGGTCCATCTAGTTCATCTTATACACTACAAGTGAGTTTCCACAATGTGGAGTCACAGAGGTACATTTCGGACTCCTTACCTCTTCCGGTTCCCAAATTTGGTCCATTTGATGTTCCTCCCTTGGATTGAGACCGTTTCACTCATGTTTGTCCTCATAGTCATGTGGAGAACCTATTAATCCATGTTTGGGTAAGTATGGGTCCATCTAGTTCATCTTATACACTACAAGTGAGTTTCCACAATGTGGAGTCACAGAGGTACATTTCGGACTCCTTACCTCTTCCGGTTCCCAAATTAGGTCCATTTGATGTTCCTCCCTTGGATTGAGACCGTTTCACTCATGTTTGTCCTCATAGTCATGTGTAGAACCTATTAATCCATGTTTGGGTAAGTATGGGTCCATCTAGTTCATCTTATACACTACAAGTGAGTTTCCACAATGTGGAGTCACAGAGGTACATTTCGGACTCCTTACCTCTTCCGGTTCCCAAATTAGGTCCATTTGATGTTCCTCCCTTGGATTGAGACCGTTTCACTCATGTTTGTCCTCATAGTCATGTGTAGAACCTATTAATCCATGTTTGGGTAAGTATGGGTCCATCTAGTTCATCTTATACACTACAAGTGAGTTTCCACAATGTGGAGTCACAGAGGTACATTTCGGACTCCTTACCTCTTCCGGTTCCCAAATTAGGTCCATTTGATGTTCCTCCCTTGGATTGAGACCGTTTCACTCATGTTTGTCCTCATAGTCATGTGTAGAACCTATTAATCCATGTTTGGGTAAGTATGGGTCCATCTAGTTCATCTTATACACTACAAGTGAGTTTCCACAATGTGGAGTCACAGAGGTACATTTCGGACTCCTTACCTCTTCCGGTTCCCAAATTAGGTCCATTTGATGTTCCTCCCTTGGATTGAGACCGTTTCACTCATGTTTGTCCTCATAGTCATGTGGAGAACCTATTAATCCATGTTTGGGTAAGTATGGGTCCATCTAGTTCATCTTATACACTACAAGTGAGTTTCCACAATGTGGAGTCACAGAGGTACATTTCGGACTCCTTACCTCTTCCGGTTCCCAAATTAGGTCCATTTGATGTTCCTCCCTTGGATTGAGACCGTTTCACTCATGTTTGTCCTCATAGTCATGTGTAGAACCTATTAATCCATGTTTGGGTAAGTATGGGTCCATCTAGTTCATCTTATACACTACAAGTGAGTTTCCACAATGTGGAGTCACAGAGGTACATTTCGGACTCCTTACCTCTTCCGGTTCCCAAATTGGTCCATTTGATGTTCCTCCCTTGGATTGAGACCGTTTCACTCATGTTTGTCCTCATAGTCATGTGTAGAACCTATTAATCCATGTTTGGGTAAGTATGGGTCCATCTAGTTCATCTTATACACTACAAGTGAGTTTCCACAATGTGGAGTCACAGAGGTACATTTCGGACTCCTTACCTCTTCCGGTTCCCAAATTTGGTCCATTTGATGTTCCTCCCTTGGATTGAGACCGTTTCACTCATGTTTGTCCTCATAGTCATGTGTAGAACCTATTAATCCATGTTTGGGTAAGTATGGGTCCATCTAGTTCATCTTATACACTACAAGTGAGTTTCCACAATGTGGAGTCACAGAGGTACATTTCGGACTCCTTACCTCTTCCGGTTCCCAAATTAGGTCCATTTGATGTTCCTCCCTTGGATTGAGACCGTTTCACTCATGTTTGTCCTCATAGTCATGTGTAGAACCTATTAATCCATGTTTGGGTAAGTATGGGTCCATCTAGTTCATCTTATACACTACAAGTGAGTTTCCACAATGTGGAGTCACAGAGGTACATTTCGGACTCCTTACCTCTTCCGGTTCCCAAATTGGTCCATTTGATGTTCCTCCCTTGGATTGAGACCGTTTCACTCATGTTTGTCCTCATAGTCATGTGGAGAACCTATTAATCCATGTTTGGGTAAGTATGGGTCCATCTAGTTCATCTTATACACTACAAGTGAGTTTCCACAATGTGGAGTCACAGAGGTACATTTCGGACTCCTTACCTCTTCCGGTTCCCAAATTGGTCCATTTGATGTTCCTCCCTTGGATTGAGACCGTTTCACTCATGTTTGTCCTCATAGTCATGTGGAGAACCTATTAATCCATGTTTGGGTAAGTATGGGTCCATCTAGTTCATCTTATACACTACAAGTGAGTTTCCACAATGTGGAGTCACAGAGGTACATTTCGGACTCCTTACCTCTTCCGGTTCCCAAATTAGGTCCATTTGATGTTCCTCCCTTGGATTGAGACCGTTTCACTCATGTTTGTCCTCATAGTCATGTGTAGAACCTATTAATCCATGTTTGGGTAAGTATGGGTCCATCTAGTTCATCTTATACACTACAAGTGAGTTTCCACAATGTGGAGTCACAGAGGTACATTTCGGACTCCTTACCTCTTCCGGTTCCCAAATTAGGTCCATTTGATGTTCCTCCCTTGGATTGAGACCGTTTCACTCATGTTTGTCCTCATAGTCATGTGGAGAACCTATTAATCCATGTTTGGGTAAGTATGGGTCCATCTAGTTCATCTTATACACTACAAGTGAGTTTCCACAATGTGGAGTCACAGAGGTACATTTCGGACTCCTTACCTCTTCCGGTTCCCAAATTAGGTCCATTTGATGTTCCTCCCTTGGATTGAGACCGTTTCACTCATGTTTGTCCTCATAGTCATGTGGAGAACCTATTAATCCATGTTTGGGTAAGTATGGGTCCATCTAGTTCATCTTATACACTACAAGTGAGTTTCCACAATGTGGAGTCACAGAGGTACATTTCGGACTCCTTACCTCTTCCGGTTCCCAAATTTGGTCCATTTGATGTTCCTCCCTTGGATTGAGACCGTTTCACTCATGTTTGTCCTCATAGTCATGTGGAGAACCTATTAATCCATGTTTGGGTAAGTATGGGTCCATCTAGTTCATCTTATACACTACAAGTGAGTTTCCACAATGTGGAGTCACAGAGGTACATTTCGGACTCCTTACCTCTTCCGGTTCCCAAATTAGGTCCATTTGATGTTCCTCCCTTGGATTGAGACCGTTTCACTCATGTTTGTCCTCATAGTCATGTGTAGAACCTATTAATCCATGTTTGGGTAAGTATGGGTCCATCTAGTTCATCTTATACACTACAAGTGAGTTTCCACAATGTGGAGTCACAGAGGTACATTTCGGACTCCTTACCTCTTCCGGTTCCCAAATTAGGTCCATTTGATGTTCCTCCCTTGGATTGAGACCGTTTCACTCATGTTTGTCCTCATAGTCATGTGTAGAACCTATTAATCCATGTTTGGGTAAGTATGGGTCCATCTAGTTCATCTTATACACTACAAGTGAGTTTCCACAATGTGGAGTCACAGAGGTACATTTCGGACTCCTTACCTCTTCCGGTTCCCAAATTGGTCCATTTGATGTTCCTCCCTTGGATTGAGACCGTTTCACTCATGTTTGTCCTCATAGTCATGTGGAGAACCTATTAATCCATGTTTGGGTAAGTATGGGTCCATCTAGTTCATCTTATACACTACAAGTGAGTTTCCACAATGTGGAGTCACAGAGGTACATTTCGGACTCCTTACCTCTTCCGGTTCCCAAATTAGGTCCATTTGATGTTCCTCCCTTGGATTGAGACCGTTTCACTCATGTTTGTCCTCATAGTCATGTGTAGAACCTATTAATCCATGTTTGGGTAAGTATGGGTCCATCTAGTTCATCTTATACACTACAAGTGAGTTTCCACAATGTGGAGTCACAGAGGTACATTTCGGACTCCTTACCTCTTCCGGTTCCCAAATTAGGTCCATTTGATGTTCCTCCCTTGGATTGAGACCGTTTCACTCATGTTTGTCCTCATAGTCATGTGTAGAACCTATTAATCCATGTTTGGGTAAGTATGGGTCCATCTAGTTCATCTTATACACTACAAGTGAGTTTCCACAATGTGGAGTCACAGAGGTACATTTCGGACTCCTTACCTCTTCCGGTTCCCAAATTAGGTCCATTTGATGTTCCTCCCTTGGATTGAGACCGTTTCACTCATGTTTGTCCTCATAGTCATGTGGAGAACCTATTAATCCATGTTTGGGTAAGTATGGGTCCATCTAGTTCATCTTATACACTACAAGTGAGTTTCCACAATGTGGAGTCACAGAGGTACATTTCGGACTCCTTACCTCTTCCGGTTCCCAAATTTGGTCCATTTGATGTTCCTCCCTTGGATTGAGACCGTTTCACTCATGTTTGTCCTCATAGTCATGTGTAGAACCTATTAATCCATGTTTGGGTAAGTATGGGTCCATCTAGTTCATCTTATACACTACAAGTGAGTTTCCACAATGTGGAGTCACAGAGGTACATTTCGGACTCCTTACCTCTTCCGGTTCCCAAATTAGGTCCATTTGATGTTCCTCCCTTGGATTGAGACCGTTTCACTCATGTTTGTCCTCATAGTCATGTGGAGAACCTATTAATCCATGTTTGGGTAAGTATGGGTCCATCTAGTTCATCTTATACACTACAAGTGAGTTTCCACAATGTGGAGTCACAGAGGTACATTTCGGACTCCTTACCTCTTCCGGTTCCCAAATTAGGTCCATTTGATGTTCCTCCCTTGGATTGAGACCGTTTCACTCATGTTTGTCCTCATAGTCATGTGTAGAACCTATTAATCCATGTTTGGGTAAGTATGGGTCCATCTAGTTCATCTTATACACTACAAGTGAGTTTCCACAATGTGGAGTCACAGAGGTACATTTCGGACTCCTTACCTCTTCCGGTTCCCAAATTAGGTCCATTTGATGTTCCTCCCTTGGATTGAGACCGTTTCACTCATGTTTGTCCTCATAGTCATGTGGTAGAACCTATTAATCCATGTTTGGGTAAGTATGGGTCCATCTAGTTCATCTTATACACTACAAGTGAGTTTCCACAATGTGGAGTCACAGAGGTACATTTCGGACTCCTTACCTCTTCCGGTTCCCAAATTTGGTCCATTTGATGTTCCTCCCTTGGATTGAGACCGTTTCACTCATGTTTGTCCTCATAGTCATGTGGAGAACCTATTAATCCATGTTTGGGTAAGTATGGGTCCATCTAGTTCATCTTATACACTACAAGTGAGTTTCCACAATGTGGAGTCACAGAGGTACATTTCGGACTCCTTACCTCTTCCGGTTCCCAAATTAGGTCCATTTGATGTTCCTCCCTTGGATTGAGACCGTTTCACTCATGTTTGTCCTCATAGTCATGTGTAGAACCTATTAATCCATGTTTGGGTAAGTATGGGTCCATCTAGTTCATCTTATACACTACAAGTGAGTTTCCACAATGTGGAGTCACAGAGGTACATTTCGGACTCCTTACCTCTTCCGGTTCCCAAATTAGGTCCATTTGATGTTCCTCCCTTGGATTGAGACCGTTTCACTCATGTTTGTCCTCATAGTCATGTGTAGAACCTATTAATCCATGTTTGGGTAAGTATGGGTCCATCTAGTTCATCTTATACACTACAAGTGAGTTTCCACAATGTGGAGTCACAGAGGTACATTTCGGACTCCTTACCTCTTCCGGTTCCCAAATTAGGTCCATTTGATGTTCCTCCCTTGGATTGAGACCGTTTCACTCATGTTTGTCCTCATAGTCATGTGGAGAACCTATTAATCCATGTTTGGGTAAGTATGGGTCCATCTAGTTCATCTTATACACTACAAGTGAGTTTCCACAATGTGGAGTCACAGAGGTACATTTCGGACTCCTTACCTCTTCCGGTTCCCAAATTAGGTCCATTTGATGTTCCTCCCTTGGATTGAGACCGTTTCACTCATGTTTGTCCTCATAGTCATGTGGAGAACCTATTAATCCATGTTTGGGTAAGTATGGGTCCATCTAGTTCATCTTATACACTACAAGTGAGTTTCCACAATGTGGAGTCACAGAGGTACATTTCGGACTCCTTACCTCTTCCGGTTCCCAAATTTGGTCCATTTGATGTTCCTCCCTTGGATTGAGACCGTTTCACTCATGTTTGTCCTCATAGTCATGTGTAGAACCTATTAATCCATGTTTGGGTAAGTATGGGTCCATCTAGTTCATCTTATACACTACAAGTGAGTTTCCACAATGTGGAGTCACAGAGGTACATTTCGGACTCCTTACCTCTTCCGGTTCCCAAATTAGGTCCATTTGATGTTCCTCCCTTGGATTGAGACCGTTTCACTCATGTTTGTCCTCATAGTCATGTGTAGAACCTATTAATCCATGTTTGGGTAAGTATGGGTCCATCTAGTTCATCTTATACACTACAAGTGAGTTTCCACAATGTGGAGTCACAGAGGTACATTTCGGACTCCTTACCTCTTCCGGTTCCCAAATTAGGTCCATTTGATGTTCCTCCCTTGGATTGAGACCGTTTCACTCATGTTTGTCCTCATAGTCATGTGTAGAACCTATTAATCCATGTTTGGGTAAGTATGGGTCCATCTAGTTCATCTTATACACTACAAGTGAGTTTCCACAATGTGGAGTCACAGAGGTACATTTCGGACTCCTTACCTCTTCCGGTTCCCAAATTTGGTCCATTTGATGTTCCTCCCTTGGATTGAGACCGTTTCACTCATGTTTGTCCTCATAGTCATGTGGAGAACCTATTAATCCATGTTTGGGTAAGTATGGGTCCATCTAGTTCATCTTATACACTACAAGTGAGTTTCCACAATGTGGAGTCACAGAGGTACATTTCGGACTCCTTACCTCTTCCGGTTCCCAAATTAGGTCCATTTGATGTTCCTCCCTTGGATTGAGACCGTTTCACTCATGTTTGTCCTCATAGTCATGTGGAGAACCTATTAATCCATGTTTGGGTAAGTATGGGTCCATCTAGTTCATCTTATACACTACAAGTGAGTTTCCACAATGTGGAGTCACAGAGGTACATTTCGGACTCCTTACCTCTTCCGGTTCCCAAATTAGGTCCATTTGATGTTCCTCCCTTGGATTGAGACCGTTTCACTCATGTTTGTCCTCATAGTCATGTGTAGAACCTATTAATCCATGTTTGGGTAAGTATGGGTCCATCTAGTTCATCTTATACACTACAAGTGAGTTTCCACAATGTGGAGTCACAGAGGTACATTTCGGACTCCTTACCTCTTCCGGTTCCCAAATTTGGTCCATTTGATGTTCCTCCCTTGGATTGAGACCGTTTCACTCATGTTTGTCCTCATAGTCATGTGTAGAACCTATTAATCCATGTTTGGGTAAGTATGGGTCCATCTAGTTCATCTTATACACTACAAGTGAGTTTCCACAATGTGGAGTCACAGAGGTACATTTCGGACTCCTTACCTCTTCCGGTTCCCAAATTAGGTCCATTTGATGTTCCTCCCTTGGATTGAGACCGTTTCACTCATGTTTGTCCTCATAGTCATGTGGAGAACCTATTAATCCATGTTTGGGTAAGTATGGGTCCATCTAGTTCATCTTATACACTACAAGTGAGTTTCCACAATGTGGAGTCACAGAGGTACATTTCGGACTCCTTACCTCTTCCGGTTCCCAAATTAGGTCCATTTGATGTTCCTCCCTTGGATTGAGACCGTTTCACTCATGTTTGTCCTCATAGTCATGTGTAGAACCTATTAATCCATGTTTGGGTAAGTATGGGTCCATCTAGTTCATCTTATACACTACAAGTGAGTTTCCACAATGTGGAGTCACAGAGGTACATTTCGGACTCCTTACCTCTTCCGGTTCCCAAATTTGGTCCATTTGATGTTCCTCCCTTGGATTGAGACCGTTTCACTCATGTTTGTCCTCATAGTCATGTGGAGAACCTATTAATCCATGTTTGGGTAAGTATGGGTCCATCTAGTTCATCTTATACACTACAAGTGAGTTTCCACAATGTGGAGTCACAGAGGTACATTTCGGACTCCTTACCTCTTCCGGTTCCCAAATTAGGTCCATTTGATGTTCCTCCCTTGGATTGAGACCGTTTCACTCATGTTTGTCCTCATAGTCATGTGGAGAACCTATTAATCCATGTTTGGGTAAGTATGGGTCCATCTAGTTCATCTTATACACTACAAGTGAGTTTCCACAATGTGGAGTCACAGAGGTACATTTCGGACTCCTTACCTCTTCCGGTTCCCAAATTGGTCCATTTGATGTTCCTCCCTTGGATTGAGACCGTTTCACTCATGTTTGTCCTCATAGTCATGTGGAGAACCTATTAATCCATGTTTGGGTAAGTATGGGTCCATCTAGTTCATCTTATACACTACAAGTGAGTTTCCACAATGTGGAGTCACAGAGGTACATTTCGGACTCCTTACCTCTTCCGGTTCCCAAATTAGGTCCATTTGATGTTCCTCCCTTGGATTGAGACCGTTTCACTCATGTTTGTCCTCATAGTCATGTGGAGAACCTATTAATCCATGTTTGGGTAAGTATGGGTCCATCTAGTTCATCTTATACACTACAAGTGAGTTTCCACAATGTGGAGTCACAGAGGTACATTTCGGACTCCTTACCTCTTCCGGTTCCCAAATTTGGTCCATGATGTTCCTCCCTTGGATTGAGACCGTTTCA
>CACVBM020000225.1:0-15278 GCA_902728155.2 Microthlaspi erraticum | reverse complement strand
GAGATTGTTGCTGCTCTCCTGGAGTCCAGATTGATCAACCAGAAGTGCATGCACCTACTGTGGCCATTCACACTTCACCAGTTGAGCTCGCACGACAAGCTCGATCGGCAGCTCGATCGAGTCCAACTCAGCTCGATCGAGTCCAACTCTAGCTCGATCGAGTCCGACCTCTTCTGTCCAAAGCCTGTTTTGCTTGATCCTTATCAACCGGTTGCCGCTTCCTCGTCTCGCCTACTTAGTCAAGGTCACAAGGAAGTGATTCACAAGTTCAGAAGAGATCTCAGTGGGATTGGAATTGAGTTGCCTCTATGGATAGCATGAGTGAGGCATTTGATCAAATGCAAATGGTCAAGGATGTTCTAGCCAACAGTGATAAAGTTTCAGAGGTCCTACAAGAGTCTACTCATCAGTTCAACCTGCTTACTTCACCCACCTTCCTACCAAAGGTCAAGGATCAAGGGAAATTCACTCTCCCTTGCACACTTGGGCATCTTGAGATTGACAATGCCTTAGTGGATTCTGGAGCAAGCATCAATCTGATCTCTCTCTCCATGGCAGAGAAGCTAGGCATAGCTGGAGCCTTGCAGCGCCCTACTACTTCAATCATGTTTGGAGATGCAACTTCTAAGTCTCCTCTTGGAGTGTTCAAGAACTATCACTTGAAAATTGGAGAATGCATCATCCAAACTGATCTCACTGTGATGGAAATGGAAGAAGAGAAGGATCTGCCTCTGTTATTGGGAACCCCTTTCCTTAGTACAGTTGGCGCTTCAATAGACTTTCACAAGCAAGAAGTGATCCTTCACAAGGTGAATAGTTTGGTGTCATATCGCTTGCAGCCTAGAGGTTCAGACTTTTGTGCCACAATTGACAGTACCACTCTCAGTTCTAAGAGTCATGGAGCTACAAAGGTTGTGAAGGAAAGGGTTGACAAGGAACCAAGAGTTGGGAAGGATAAGGATGAGAGAGGACCAAGGATTGAGAAGCCACGTCTTGAGAGGGCTAGAGTTGAGAAACCACGATCTGATAGGCCAAGAGCTGAGACTTGTTCAAGCCCCTTGTGTGCTTGATGAAGAGAGCCTTCAAGCTTTGTTTGATGAGCCACTAGGAAGGGCTCTAAAAGAAGGGGAGGATGCAGCCTCTAAGGCAAGACCAGGAGATAAAAGAAAGGATCCACCAGCTCAGGCCCCTTCAGTCAAGCCATCTCAGCTCACAATGACTTTGTTCCCCACCAAGTTTGAAAATGGGAAGATTGAGTACAAGATAAGGTACAAGGGGAGATCAAGGCCATTCTCTAGAGCCAAGGCCTTGGTGACTTCAGAACAGTCCAGGGACCCAACCAAGCTAAAGGAGCTTCTGTCTCAAGTCCTCACTATCACCCTTGATGGTGGGACTAGCTCAACCAATGCCTAAGAAGGTAAAGGTCAAGCTATGGGACCTTAAACAAGCTCACTTGGGAGGAAGTCCCATGTTTATCCTTGTACATACTCTATTTATGCAATTTCTATCTATTTTGTGTTTTAACCTTTCAATAAGTTAAGTTTAGGTGTAAGGAGCCAGCTCGACCGACAGCTCGATCGAGCTAGAAACCAGGGCAACTCGATCGAGTTCCACAACTCGACCGAGGTAAGTTTTTGAATTTCAAATTCATAACCGTTTTCTTGGTCAAGGGAGTGGGTCCCACAAGCTGATTTTGGTCCCCCACTACCCTAATTGATCAGAGAATCCCTAGCTTCTTGTTCCCTCTTTATTTCATCTTTTAATCTCAACCACACATCTCAAACACTCCCTCTTCCCCATAACTCGATCGAATCCACTCTCCACTCTCCCACACCTAAATTTCTGAAACATCTCTCTCTCTCTCTTCACCACAAGAAAATCGAATTTCTCTTTCTCTCTTAAGTTTTTGCGATTTCTCTTGTTCTTCATTGTTTTGTTTGGGTTCTAGTTTACTGTTCTTCAATTCATCATTCAAGCAAGGTATGAACCCTAAAACCCTTGATTCCTCCATCTCGATTTCCTTATTGCTTGTTTCCTCTTTGATTTTTGATTGCATGTGTCCCTTGTGGACTTGTTCTTGAGTAATTGCTTTCATATTTTCTCTGCTATAATTTTGAATTTGCTCACCTCACCTCTGTTTTGCCTTTAGAACTTGTTGCATGTGCTTGAAATTGAATTTGAGTTTGGTATTGGTTAAGATGCTTAGTGCTTCACTAGAATTGCTCATTGTTCCATTTACTAGTTGTTCTTGGTTCAATTTGATTGATTAGCATCCTTTCCAGCTCTTAATACTTGAATTAGGTTTCGGTTATACTCTGTTTTCACCTAGCTCGATCGAGTTTGTCACTCGAGTTTTTTGACTCGATCGAGCTGAGTGTCGAGTTGACCAAACCGATCATTACAACTCTAATTCTTTGTAATCTTTGATGCATTTCAGGTACTTTAGTGAAGAAACAGTGTCAAGAGATGACAAACAGTGAGGGAAGCGCGCTTCACAAGGAGAATGGTTGAGGGTGAATCAAGCAATGCAAGGGAAAGAAGGCTTAAGATGCAAGCCGATTTGGAGAGGATGATCAAGGATGGAAGAGTCTGATGCAGAGGAGTATGTGTACTCTGAGGAAGAGTCTGAGAGCGAGAGATTGAGGGAGGAAGAGGAGAACCAAGAAGAGGAATGACCCATTAGTAGTGAGAGTGAGCAAGGGGAGTTTGAGATTGGAGTGAACCTTGTTCAAGAGGAGGGAAATGGCTCTCCAAGTGAAGAAGGAAGTGATGAGACTGAGAGTGAAGAGGAAGGAGAAGAGGTGAATCATTGGTTGAGAGAGTGAGCAAGAGAGTAACCAAGATGAACCATGGAGGAGGTTGAGCAGAGAGAAGAGGAGGATGAGAACTCCCATGTACCAAGAGCACTACAATGCCTCTTCTCCATGGACTTTCATGGAGACCAAGTACCCACATGTTGACACAATGAAGGCCCTTGGAATCTTTGAAGATGTGGAGCTGGTCTCAAGAACATGCACTTGGCCAAGCTCTTCTCTTATCACATGGAATCCTACAAGGAGCTCACTTGCGAGTTCTTAGCTTCAATGAGGTACCACATGTACGAGAGGAAGATAGAGCTGATTTGGACCAAGGATTGGGATGGATCACGTTCTTGGCTAAGGGAGAGAAGAGAATGGTGACCTTTAGGCAGTTGGAGATCTTGTTTGGGTTCAACTATGGAGAAGGAACCAAGTGGAACTTCAAGGAAAAGGAACTCCAAAGGGTTTGGGCTACAATCGCTGATGGAGTGTACTCTTCCTCAAGGTCCAAGGCTGCTCAGATCAGGAGCCCAGTTGAGATATGTGCACAAGGCACTTGCCAACACCTTCTTTGCAAGGAAGGCAACCGGGACAATCAACGAGGGGGAACTCAAGTTTCTTGACATGGGAATCAAGCCCATTCTCTCACGCACAAGCGATGGCAAGAGGATCAGGGGAGATAGATCACACAGGGAACTTGATGCCTTTCCTTGACCATCTCCTCACCTACAAGATCACAGCCTACAACACTAGACATCAACGAGGGAAGGCGCTAAGTGTTGGAGGGCTCATCACTCCTATCTTGTGTGCTGCTGGAGTGAACCCAACTGATAAGAGAGCCACTGAACCAGGTTGGATGGACATCAAGTTTTGCAAGACCAACCTCTCATTGAGCACAAGGAGTTGGATGGGAGTTCCAATTCAAGTTCACACATCCATTGGCTGGCCCTCCAAGCTTCTCCTGCCCAACCCAGAGCTCACCACAGTAGTCAGGGGTGAGAACATTGACTTCAGACCCCCTGTGTACACTTAGTTGGGCATGAGGATGATTTGCGAGAAGAGGAGCCTGAGCTCGATCGAGCTGAGGATCGAGCTGAGGATCAAGTCCAGGAGAGTGCGGATTTGGGTGAGCCTGAGTGCTACTACTTTGAGGAGTATGAGGCTCCAAGGATGAACCCCTCTGTTGTGGCTGCCCACAAGAGGATTGGACTTCTCCAAAAGTTCAACAAGTGGCAAGGGAAAGCCATGAAAGATGCAAAAGTCCATGGACAAGATGGTGAGCAAGATCAAAAGTTTGGAGAAGAAGGTTTCTGGTTCTTCAAGCAAGAAGAAGAAGTCCAGGCCCCCACATTCCTAGGAGTAGATCACTCCTCACCACTCCAAGGAGGCTCCCTGCCCAAGAGCCTCACAGAGCCTCTTCTTTCGAGCCAAGGGAAGGGAGAAGACAACTCACAGAGAAGGAGGAAGAGCTCCAAGGCCAGACGCTCCAGCTCGACCACCGGACTCGATCGAGTCCAAACAGAGGAAACTCAACTCGATCGAGCTGACGGTCGAGTTGAGGAGGAGCCCCAGTTTGAGATCCGGATTCGAGTACGATCCAACGCCTTACCAGGAGACCCTCAGTAGATGGACCCCTATGGACAGTCGAGCTAGCCAGCTCCACCAAGGCCAAGGAAGCCACACACACTTCAAGATGAAGAAGAGGAAGAAGAGGAGCCAAGATCGAGTGAGCGAACCCAGTCGAGTGGAGTGCTCCTGATGGCCGTCTACCATCTCCAGACCACGACCTAGCCTCCCAGTTCTTTGGGGGGCACTGAGGTATCCAAACACCAACCCTTGTATATACCATTTCATATTTTCTTTGTTTTGTTTTTTCTTGGTTTTGCCCTCTTGAATCTTTCACTAAATTTTTCTCACACAAGGGACTGTGTGATTTAAGTTTGGGGGAGGGTTCAAGAGATGATTTAACCTTGTTTTCTTTGTTCTTAGTTTTTCATTTATCTTTTGCATAGAAAAACCAAAAAAATCATAAAATTTTCAAAAAATCCAAAAATATTTTCATCTTTTTGCATTCATATTTGTTAGACTTGTTTAGGATTGCATTTTTCACTTGCATTGTTGATTTGACTTTGAAAACTTGTCCATCTTTTGCGATTTCTTGAGTGCCCTGTTTTTAGATTCTTTTGTGCATTAGGGTGAGATTGATTGAGCAGCAAGAACCATGTTTATCTTGATCATATCACTGCATGCACATCTCATTCAACCATTGCTGTGATTTGATGCATTTCCCTATCTATTTGAACCATAACTTGATCTTTAATTACCAATGCTTGCATTTGATTTCAACTCATGGCTACCACATACATATCTGGACATTCTTTACCATTTTCATATCCCTTTGCTTGTCCAGATAGCTGATCTCTATCTTTGAGACAGTTACCACACCTTAAACCTAAGCCTTTTCATTTCAAACCCCTTATTATCTCTTGTGCGAATGTGAGAACCTTTCTTGGCTTTGCTTAGCATAAGGTGTTGTGTTTAAACCGGCAGGGGCAGTAGTTCTAGTTGTCTAGTTCTCTTGGGATTGTTTTCAGGCTAAGTTTGGGGGTGCCAACTCGAGCTCGATCGAGTTGGGTGTAAAAACCAGAAAAGTGGTAAAAGTTGGGAAAAACCCAAAGGAAAAAGAGTTTAGTTAAGTCCAGGGAGTTGGCAGTGTTAAAAAGGGTCTAGTAAAGGTTTGGGAAGTTAAAAAAGGAAGTAAAAAGGGTTCTAAGTAGAATG
Organism: Microthlaspi erraticum; assembly: GCA_902728155.2. Taxonomy (NCBI): domain Eukaryota; kingdom Viridiplantae; phylum Streptophyta; class Magnoliopsida; order Brassicales; family Brassicaceae; genus Microthlaspi; species Microthlaspi erraticum. The sequence continues at coordinate 9,699 of CACVBM020000225.1, read as the reverse complement.
AAAAGAAGGCAAAGCCTCAAGTGTCAAAAAGAAAGAAAAGTTCCCTAAGTGTTTAGAAAATCCCAAACCGCTAGATGTTACCTCAAGAAGCCTCTCCCTAGGAAGTTCTTAAAAGAAAAGTGAGCAAAGCTCCTCAGTTTCAAAGGCGAAATGCCAAAAAGGGTAGTTAGGATTTTGTTCTAAAAAGCTCTAAGTGTTGAACTCGATCGAGTTAGGATTAGGCGGCTCGAGCTGCTGTTCTTGCATCATCTTTGGTTCTAACACTTAGCCTTCTGCCAAAGCAAAGCCACTTTCTTGAGAGATCCCTGTTACTAAACCACCATACAAAAGAGACCCTCTTTGTCTCTTAACCCATAAACCCTTGAAACCAAATGAGTTGATTGATCTTGCATGTTTTTGGTTCACTGTTTTTGCTTAATGAATGTTAAAGGGATTTGCTGATTTGAATGCATTGTTTGAGTGACTGTGAAGTGGGATTGATGTTGATAAGCATGGTTAAATCTTAATGAATATCTCTCACCTTGTTGCATTCTAGAATCTCTAAGTTGGACATTTAGCAAATCGCTTTTGAGGACATGTTTTTAAGTGTTGAATCAGCTTGTTTTCAAACCTCATCTCTTTCTTGTTCTATTTGTTTGCTTGAGGGCAAGCAAAGTTCAAGTTTGGGGGTGTTGATGTACTTGCATTTTACATAGTTTTAGTACATCTTTTATGCATCTTTTGCATAGTTTTAGCATCCATTAGCATCATATCTTGTTCCTTTTCTCTTCTTATGCATTCATGTAGTTTTAGGTTGCATTTGCATACATATGCATGTTTGGTCCTTTGAAATAGGTCTTTTGGAGCATTCTGGAGCATATGGGACAAGGAGCATGGAGGGACTTGGCATGGACGCAGCTCAACTGGATACGCAAAGGAAGAAGGAGAAGCCATCTTGAAGACCAGCTCGACCACCTACTCGACCAACCGGTCGAGTTCCTCAACTCGACCGGCCAAGCTTCAACTCGATCGAGCTGAGAAGTCAACAGTCAAACCCGAAAAATGTTGCTTCCCCCTTGACTTTCCTTTGACCCTAAACCTAATCCTCTTGTATTTAAAGGCTCTAAGCCACGAAAAAACCACCAAGCTTTAGATTACTTTTGTTTTAGTTTCTTTTAATTTATTGTCTTTTACTTTTTAGAGCTCTAATCCCATCTTTGTGTTCTTGAAGCTCTTGCTTCTTGAATCCTAGATCCTGGATAATCTCTTTGTATTTGCACTTGCTTATTTCAATAAAAGTTGTTTATTTCATCTCCTCTTTCTTATGATGTCTCTTTTATTGCATTTGCTTGTGTTTACATTCATGTGTAGTGAGTAGTTACCCATTAGGGTTTGAGATGGGATAGATTAGAGGTTTCATATGCTTAATCCTTCTAGCTTATGGTCTTAATCTAGATTCTCTCTCTTTTGGATAATCTTAAGGCTACATGACCACTACCCCTGGCTTGTATGTCCTTAGGCGATTCTCCACATGGAAGTGATGGAAATCGCTGGAAAAGATCCACTAAGAGCTCCAATATCTCTTGCTCTAGAAATAGAGGTCTAAGGGGTTGGATGGATTAGTTTGGGCAATGATCCTATGGCCTCCAAGGTTTGATTCTCACTGGCTAACCCCCTGTTTCTGAGATCATTCCTTGGTTGATAGCCTTTCACCTTGGGAAAGGGTTGGCTAGGCATTGAGAAGCCCAATATCAAGAGAAGCCTTGATACAAGGAGTTTTAAGAGCAAGATTGATTAAGTGTAGATTCCTCTGATTGCAAAACCCTGTCTTGAACCCTAATTCTCTTTAGCTTGTTAAAGTCGCTGCCTTTAGCTTTTTACTCAACTCGACCCTAAACTCGATCGAGCTGGTACTCTGTTCCACTCGACTCGAGTCCTTGGTCGAGCTGTTGCTTTACTGCTTTGTTTACTTTTGCATTTCATTTCTTTCATTAGGTTGTTAGTGTTACCAAATCTTTACTGCTTGCTTGACTTTCTTGTGTTTCATATTCTCATAGAGTGACAAGTTTCCCATTTTGGATTGATAACCTCTTATACTACATGACTATGATGGTTAAGAGGAATTGATTGATTGTGATTGCACCATTTCATCTTTATTCACCCTGTTTGCATTCCACCTCATATCTTATCACACCACGTAAAATCCTATCATCATTACCACCCTTCAAATCTAAGTACAATCACTACTCTCATCAGCTGGAGAGAGAGCGTGAAGAAGAAGAATGGGGAGGCATACCACCCCATCCTGAAGTCTTGAATGAAGAGCTAATCAAGCATGTGGAGAGGAATCCTTTCTACAATTCTACTTCAGATGTGCAAAGGAGCATCTATGCAACTTTGAGCAGCTTTGCCACGACTATGGACTTGGAGACAACCCCAAGAAGATACAACTTTTCCAACTATCTAGCTGGACAAGCCAAAGAATGGGCTAAGTTCAATGCCCAACATGCTTTCAAGACTTGGAATGGATACAAAGGAGCTTTCCTCTACAGATTTGCAAAGGTCCGATTTATGTTCCACCACCACGCCCAAGCTATTCACAACACCATCCATCATCACCAGACATAAATCAAGACACCACTTTTCCCAAGGAGAGCTATCAAGCTGCGCGCCAAACCAAGATTGAAGAGATGCTTCAAGAGTACTTGAGAAATCAAGATGAGAGTACAAAGAAGATGGAGAGAGAATCGATTTCATCCATGAGAGTCTTGGAAACAAATCTGAAGTCCTATTCAAGCAAGTGATCAAGCTTGATGAAGACATTAAGAAGTTAAGAGAGGATCATGATCGATCTCTAACCCTAGTTAAGCTTGATGTTGCTTCCAAATATCAAGAGTTGCTGAACAAGAGCATGAGAATTGAAGATACTAGCTATGGCAATAGCAACATCTTGGATCGATCTACAACCGCCTACAAGCCCTTGAAGGATCATCTCATGCCAAGTACAAGAGAGAGAGGAGTCCAACACCCAACCACCCTCCCTTTTATTGCAATGCCATCACAAGAAGAAGCACACTCAAGTCCATGAGGACAATGAAGAAGAAGAAAGAGAGTATGAGGAACAATTGAATGATGAAGATGAAGAGCAGAGCATCGACATCAATGCTTCTCCAAAACAGAGCAGGATACACCTAGCCCTAGACCCTCGTTTCTCACCCACCAGAAGTCAAGCTTCTGAACTTCCAAGATTGGAAGCAATGCAAAGACCATCACCACCTACTGAAGAAGAAGATACTTGGCAGTATGATCCCATTGATCCCAACAAGATAAGCCCCATGAAGCTTAAAGAGTTCAATGCTAAGGTGAAATCACTTCCATTCTATGTCACTTTTGAAGAAGCTTGGGATAAGCATGATCTAGTGGAGTTCTTTTTCACAACTAGTGAAAACAAAGAAGAAGTACAAACTTTTTCAGAAGGCACGATTTCCCCATGCCCCTCATGCAGTCAATCAAACCATCATCATCACCACCACCTCAAGTGGTATGTCAATTCCATATCAAGAGAGAAGCTTGCTGAGTTCAATCAGTTTGTCCAAACTCTTCCAGCCAGCATGTCTTCCAAACAAGCTTGGCGCCACTACCCATTCACCACCTTCTTCCACAACTGCAGAGAGACACCTCAGGACATCAAAGAGCTTTTTGAGAAAGCTAAAGTTCAGCCTACCTTCAAGACCCTCTACAAGATTGAAGACCCAGGTCAATTCTCTATTCCCTGTCAAGTAAATGGTCATTACTTTGATAGAACACTATGCGATTCTGGCTCTTGCATAAACCTCATGCCAACCCAAACCGCCAAACTCCTTGGCATCACACGCTTGCAACCTGCTCAAATTAGTATTGGACTTGCTAACCATACTATAGCCAAGCCAAGAGGAGTTGTTGTTGATGTTCTTCTAGAGATTGGAGATATCAAGATCCCGGTGGACTTTCATGTCATGAACATTCAAGGAGGATGTGACACACCATTGATACTAGGCCGACCCTTTTTGGCCACTGCTGGAGCTGTCATGGACCTTCCAAACAGGCGAATGTCCTTAGCCAATGTTGACAAGACAGTCTTTTACAAGACCATACCATTCATCTCACCAAACAAGCTGTCTTACCTCATCACTGCCCAAGGCCGCCCAAGAGAGCCACCAGACCACACTCAAGGTCACAATGAGACAAGAACTAAAAGACTATGTCTCAGGCCGTGCCCTTACCCCATCTCCAACTAAGAGATCCTATCAGTCAAGCTAATGACTCAAAAGAAGCGCTGCATGGGAGGCAACCCATGAAAGGTGTTTTTCTTTACTTTTCTTTTCAATTAGTTTTAGTTAATGTCTAGTTTTGTTTTGAGTTTTGGAAACAGGAATCTAAGAACCACACAATGGTAAAGAAGATATACCACAAGAAGAATGTTCATAGTTGGCGCGACTTGATGGCCGAGCAGAACCTCTCCACGCTCGCCCATGTCCTCTCAAGCCGCCCAACACACCATCCCATCTCATTCCATCTGCATCTCACCCATCCCACCTCACCACACTTGCATTCCATCACTACCATCATTCCACTGCATTCACCATTCTTCAAGTAACACCAAATCAGGTTACATCTTTCTTTTTACATTCACAACCACTTTATTACCTCTTTCTTTAACTCCCTTAATTGGATTTTCTTTCACCGGGACGGTGCAAGTTAAGTCTGGGGGGATTGTCGGTACTAATGTGTTTGTTCATGGTTGTTTTGATCTTATGGTTTTTCCTTACCCACTTTTTCAAAACTTCTGTTTTATTGAGTCAAAACCAGTCCGGAAAATGAACTTGCTTTGAGATTTGATAGTGTTATGCTAACAATCTATGACCCTAGAGCAGACATCAGCTGAAGGCACAAGCCTAACAGAAGCTCCTACAGTGGATCGACATGCTAGCTCAGCGAAATTTCTAAGGTAACCAAGCAATCTAGAGTTAACCTCACCCTTAATCAATCTTAATAACTCTTGTCAAGGGGATTGGCATACATGTCGACAGTTCCTTGCTTGATTTTCAATGAGATTTGTCTAATCTTTAAAGAGTTCTCCTCTCTCTCCCATCCCAAATGGTAAGTAATGTTTATGAGAAAAGCTCAAAGAGCACAAGGAAAACAAGTAAGCATGAGGAATGCATATGTCTGTACCTTCATGTCTTATGGAATACCTTATCAAACAAGGAACAAGCTAAAGACTTATCCTGTGGTTGAAAGAAGGTCAATAGAAAAAATAAAATGATACCCTAGAAAAGTAGGGAGAAATTGACCTTTCAAAGTTCTGATGTGAGAAAGAGAGAGGAAAAGAACTCATTGCACTTCAAAGACAATCTTGGAGAAGATCAAGTGGGTAAGAACAAGTTCAATTGATCGATGTTCCCTTGATAAAGAACTCACGCTTTAAATTTATGCAAGAGGTTAGCAATAGAGAGTTTGGATTGCTGGATGAGACTAGTTGGGTTGGTATTGTTCGCTAAACTTGCAGGGTGTATGTGAAGCTAACCTTATGTTGACTATGTTCTTAGTGGAATACAGGAAAGGAACCTTTCACAGGATTTTCAAAGAAGCAAGGGAGTTCCCACGTTTTCAAAACCTCTTCACTAGTTTAGATTCTTTTTGCTTGGGGACAAGCAAAGATCTAAGTCTGGGGGAGTTGATATACCTCTATTTTACACTTTTTATGCTATTTTACTATGGTTTTCTAATGGTTTTCTAGTGGATTCTTGTGTTAAAAGGTAGTTTTTATGGATTTATAGTGCAAAGAGTCATTTTAGGTAAAAAGGTGCATTATGGAGCAAAACATAGGATTTGGACTTCAACCAGTTCAATGCACTGCATCAACTTTGGATGGAGCTAGAAAAAGATCTACTCAATGGATTTCATCAAGACCAGTTCCCTGCGTGCTCTGATTGAGTTAACTTTCCAACGCAACTGGAACGGCCTCATTTGGATGAGTAGAAAAGGAGTTATAGCCAAAAGAGTGAAGACTGTCCAGACGGCTCTATCGAGAATCAGCGCCCAACCGCGCAGACCGGCTGGCCGAGGAACGAATGTTCCGCGCTCGGCCAAAACCGATTCCGTCCGTCTGAAGTCTCGGCCAAAACTCATTTCATCCGGCTGATATACCTCTATTTTACCTACTTTTTATGCTATTTTACTATGGTTTTCTAATGGTTTTCTAGTGGATTCTTGTGTTAAAAGGTAGTTTTTATGGATTTATAGTGCAAAGAGTCATTTTAGGTAAAAAGGTGCATTATGGAGCAAAACAGGAGATTTGGACTCTAAACCAGTTCAATGCCCCTGCATCAACTTTGGATGGAGCTAGAAAAAGATCTACTCAATGGATTTCATCAAGACCAGTTCCCTGCGTGCTCTGATTGAGTTAACTTTCCAACGCAACTGGAATGGCTTCATTTGGATGAGTAGAAAAGGAGTTATAGCCAAAAGAGTGAAGGCTGCTCCAGACGGCTATATCGAGAATCAGCGTCCGAACGCGCAGTCCGGCTGGCCGAGGAACGAATGTTCCGCGCTCGGCCAAAACCGTATTCCGTCCGACTGAAGTCTCGGCCAAAGTCAAACCACTCGGCCGATCACACACGACCCGGGAAACATTGTCCCGCGGTCGGCCAAGCCAACGCTTCACGCCACTCCGCGCACGACCAACGCGCGAGCCGGGAAACAAGCCTCGCGGCCGCGCAACCCGTTCCGCGTACCACGGCCGATGCATCCGTCCGAGCCGGGAAGAACGTCCCACGTCCGGCCGAGAAACCATCGGCCAAATCTTCTCCGCCGACCAGCCGGCCGACCATGAAACATCCGGCCCGACCGTTCCGACTCGGCCAAAGACCCGACTGTCCGGCCGACCGTCCCGACCGACCGTCCGAACGCCGCGGTCGACCCGAAGCCGTTTTTGAAGCCCAATCCGCACAATTCAAGCCCAAAGCCGGCGCCGACCTAGCTAGATTAGGTTTAGCCGCTTTTATACTTAGAGCATTATAAATACTTCTTTTTAGCCTTGTAACTCAAGAAGGAGAGAGACCACAATCTATTTTACATCTTAATAAAGTTTTGCTTGCTTTTACTTTGTTCTTGCTTGTTACTCTTTCTAGAGAGGATTCGAATCTCTGTTCTTATGAATATGAATTCGTTTCCTTCTCTATGTCTGAGTAGTTTACTTGTTAAGTGATAGGAAGTCAAAGGATAGCATTCATGTATGCTTGATGATTGATCACAATTAGGGTTTTACTTATAATCTCCATCTTTGCTTATACTTAATGCTTGTTGTTAATCTGGCCAATTAGCATATGCCTTTAGGTTGATTTGAGCCTCGACAGTGCTGTATCATTCGCCTGAACTAGTATTTGGTGGGCAATCTCTTTTAGACTGCGACAGTTGATCTACTTGTAGGTTGTGAACAATTGATCTTGATCGAACTAATGCTTGATTTAATCACCTAGGGACATACCAAAAGTTTAGCGACTAGGTAGATTAACAAAGGGGTCGGAGCCTCGACAGTGGAATGATCATACCATAGTGTTTCAAGTTCTAGATTAGCACCTAAGTGCGGTAACCCTAATTGATTGATTTCATGCTTCTTGAATTGCTTATCTCAAGACTATCCTATTGCTTAGCCTTTCTCTCCTATTGAATTCTCACTTTTATTACTTGCATGCTTTACTTTCTCTGCACTCAACCAACTTATACTTTTGCCCTAGCTTGATCTCAAACTCATAACTTGTAGTGTGCAATCTGGTCCTCGTGTTCGATACCCGTTTACTACTTCTGACCTGTGCACTTGCAGAATCAGGGATAGGAAAGGGGAAGACCTGATCCCGCGATCAAGTTTTTGGCGCCGTTGCCGGGGACCAATTCGCACCTACAAGCTCTTGCAAGAGAGCTAGTCTAGGGTTTTCATTTTCCTTTTTAGTTTTGTTATTTTTCCTTTTTCTTTGATTTTGTTTTTCCTTTTTGTTTTTCCTTTTTGTTTTTAGCTTTTCAGGTTTTCCTAGTTAGATATGGAGAAGGAGCCACAAGCCTCTTCCCCTATAAAGGCGATGCCAATTCGCCACATACCACCTCAAAGTCACCTCTTGAGCGAACAAGAGATGTCAAGCCCTCAAGCACCACCACCTTCATGGGATAGTCCTCCAAGACCATCCCTTTGAAGACAAAGAAGAAACTTCTTCCTACCTTGAAGCAGCCGACCTGGAGACGTCTAGCCAAGCCGCATCACACCAAGAAGAACCTTCTAGCCACACCAGAAGAGGAGATTAACCCTGAGCTGATCGAGTTCGTGAAGAGAGATCAATTCCATGATCTGTTTTCAGAGTATGCGCTGGAGCACATAGATCACTTTGACAATCTTTGTGATTCCTATGGAGTTTTTGACTTTGAGAAGAAGATGATGCTATTCAGCACATCACTAGCTGGACCAGCACTAGATTGGGCGCAGCATGAGCCACTCTCTACAATCGAGTCATGGATCGATTTTAGAGAAGCTTTCTTGAAGAGATTTGCAAGGAACCACCTTTCAAATCCAAGTACCACCACTACTCTCATCAGCTGGAGAGAGAGCGTGATGAAGAAGAATGGGGAGGCATACCACCCATCCTGAAGTTCTGAATGAAGAGCTAATCAAGCATGTGGAGAGGAATCCTTTCTACAATTCTACTTCAGAATGTGCAAAGGAGCATCTATGCAACTTTGAGCAGCTTTGCCATGACTATGGACTTGGAGACAACCCCAAGAAGATACAACTTTTCCAACTATCTCTAGCTGGACAAGCCAAAGACTGGGCTAAGTTCAATGCCCAACATGCTTTCAAGACTTGGAATGGATACAAAGGAGCTTTCCTCACAGATTTGCCAAAGGTCCTATTTATGTCCCACCACCACGCCCAAGCTATTCACAACACCATCCATCATCACCAGACATAAACAAGACACCACTTTTCCCAAGGGAGAGCTATCAAGCTGCGCGCCAAACCAAGATTGAAGATATGCTTCAAGAGTACTTGAGAAATCAAGAAGAGAGTACAAAGAAGATGGAGAGAAGAATCGATTTCATCCATGAGAGCCTTGGAAACAAATCTGAAGTCCTATTCAAGCAAGTGATCAAGCTTGATGAAGACATTAAGAAGTTAAGAGAGGATCATGATCGATCTTTGACCCTAGTTAAGCTTGATGTTGCTTCCAAATATCAAGAGTTGCTGAACAAGAGCATGAGAATTGAAGATACTAGCTATGGCAATAGCAAACATCTTGGATCAATCTACAACCGCCTACAAGCCCTTGAAGGATCATCTCATGCCAATTACAAGAGAGAGAGGAGTCCAACACCCAACCACCCTCCCTTTTATTGCAATGCCATCACAAGAAGAAGCACTACTCAAGTCCATGAGGACAATGAAGAAGAAGAAAGAGAGTATGAGGAACAATTGAATGATGAAGATGAAGAGCAGAGCATCGACATCAATGCTTCCCCAAAACAGAGCATGGATACACCAAGCCCTAGAGACCCTCGTTTCTCACCAAGAAGTCAAGCTTCTACACTTCCAAGACTGGAAGCAATGCAAAGACCATCACCACCTACTGAAGAAGAACATACTTGGCAATATGATCCCATTGATCCCAACAAGATAAGCCCCATGAAGCTTAA
>CACVBM020000224.1:0-2500 GCA_902728155.2 Microthlaspi erraticum | reverse complement strand
CATTTTCGTCGGCCAGAACACTTGTCACCGTACTGATTCGATTTTTCTCCGGCCGTTTTCAGATTTTCCACGATAAAAACTCTCAAAATCGTGGTTAGAAGGTTTTCAGAGTGGGAGAAAATGAAAAGATCGAGAAAAAAATATTTGGTCGACCGTACGGTCGGAACCGTCGGCCATCGGACGGACTGGCGCGCATTTTCGTCGGCCATCTGACGGACTGGCGCGCATTTTCGTCGGCCATCGGACGGACTGGCGCGCATTTTCGTCGGCCAGAACTCATGTAACCGTACTGATTCGATTTTTCTCGGTCCGTTTTCAGATTTTCCACGATAAAAACTCTTAAAATCGTGGTTAGAAGGTTTTCAGAGTGGGAGAAAATGAAAAAAATCGAAAAACAAATTTTGATCGACCGTACGGTCGGAACCGTCGGCCATCGGACGGACTGGCGCGCATTTTCGTCGGCCAGAACACATGTCACCGTACTGATTCGATTTTTCTCCGTCCGTTTTCAGATTTTCCACGATAAAAACTCTTAAGATCGTGGTTAGAAGGTTTTCAGAGTGGGAGAAAATGAAAAAATCGAAAAAAAAATTATGATCGACCGTACGGTCAGAACCGTCGGCCATCGGACGGACTGACGCGCATTTTCGTCGGCCATCGGACGGACTGGCGCGCATTTTCGTCGGCCAGAACACATGTCACCGTACTGATTCGATTTTTCTCCGTCCGTTTTCAGATTTTCCACGATAAAAACTCTTAAAATCGTGGTTAGAAGGTTTTCAGAGTGGGAGAAAATGAAAAAAATCGAAAAAAAAAATTATGATCGACCGTACGGTCAGAACCGTCGGCCATCGGACGGACTGACGCGCATTTTCGTCGGCCATCGGACGGACTGGCGCGCATTTTCGTCGGCCAGAACACTTGTCACCGTACTGATTCGATTTTTCTCCGTCCGTTTTCCGGTTTTCCACGATCAAAACTCTTAAAATAGACCAATAAAGAGTTTAGAATGACACTGGACACTCAAAAGCTCCCGAGGACCTCGGGCTGGACCGGGATCATCCGAGTTTGCTAAATTACAAAAGAAATAGTTAGAGTGCTCAGAAAATTCTGAAATTTTTACTGGAAGTAGTTTATATCACCCTTATGAAGCACGCAAAAAATCAGATTAAAATTCCATGTAGTTTTTTTTCTAGACCCCCAGTGACTGCTCAGACATTTCAATGTATACTGGTGGAAATCCCAAAAATGGCATAAGGTATATATAGGGGGGTGCGACTCTTTGGGGTTGGAATGGGCGTGGGATGGGTCGTACAGCGGGATGGGATGGGATGGGCTGCGATCGAGGGGATGGTGGTGCATGGTCGACGGTGTCCGAGTACCGGCTCGGCCGCCGGTCCGTCGCCGGGAAAATTTTCCGGCCAGTTTTCCGGCGACCCGATTTTTTTTTTCTCGGAGGGAATCGTCCGTGGCTCGATTGTTTTCGCGCTTGTGCGGCTTTGGCTCGGTTTTGTCCGTCTCTAACAGTTCTTTCCCTTCGGGAAACTGAATAGTTCTACGATTGACATTATCGGGTTTACTGACGTTCGGCGTATGAGTGGCGTTCGGATAGCTAGTGTTTGTAGGCTCCATGCTCGCGCATCCAACTACATACCTACTATCCGCCTCGGTTTCTTTCACGGGCATTTATTTCCTCGATGGACGGATCCGGGGCCGGTGTTGCGTACCTAACAGAAGGGAATTGTTGAGTTTGGCTTCCTCCGTTGTTCGCGGTTTCTGCTTGGCTGGGATGTCGCGAACACACAAGCCGGCACTTGTGATCCTCGCACCTTGGCATCGAACGATGCCTTGATCGCATAGGTGAATGAGCTGTCGGCTGAACTCTCGGATGCGGAACGGTTATTGACGGTGAGTGAAGCAATTCGGTCCCGCCATAGCTCGTTTGTCCCACGGACAGAAGATGACGGTCAAGTCCTTGTTCCTTCTTGCCTGCGTCGGGTTTTGCGTGAATGTCGGAGTTGTTGCTTTCGCCGGGTTCACTATGATCGCCAGAGTTGTTGCTTGCGCCGGGTTCGCATGAACGTCAGACCCTTTTATGCTTGGTTTTGCATGAACGTCAGAGCTCCGCTCCTTGGTTGGCATGAACGTCAGAACTCCGCTCCTTGGCTTTTGCCTAGCGCCGGCGGTAGTGCGTGCGTTCTTGTTTGCCTAGCGCCGGGGGAGCGCGTGCGTTCTTGTTTTGCCTTGCAGCGAAGCGGATGAAGGCGTTCTTGTTAGCCTATAGCGTCGGCAAAAATGCGCGCGCTCTTGTGTGCCTAGCGTCGGCGAAAATGCGCGCTTTCATGCTTAGCCCATCGTCCGCGAGATGGTTCGGGGAGTTGCCGTGATTAACGAATGCTACCTGGTTGATCCTGCCAGTAGTCATATGCTTGTCAAAGATTAAGCCATGCATGTGTAAGTTGAACGAATTCAGACTGTGAAACTGCGAATGGCTCATTAA
>CACVBM020000223.1:0-15298 GCA_902728155.2 Microthlaspi erraticum | reverse complement strand
TTCAAACCTAGTAAAGATTAATAACAAAATCAGTTCTATAAAAGAACACATTTCTCAAAATCTTATTAATCTTACAAAGGAATTACATACAAACAAAAGTAAAATTTAGAAAAAAGGCAAAGATTTACACAAATTTTCAGTCTACAATTATCTGGACGGTCACGATCACGTTTGATTTTCTTTTGAATTAAGATACAAACAAAAAAGCAGTGTTTGAGCCTGGTCCAACTCAAGAAACTTTGGTCAGTTTGCCCTCTGTGAAGGACACGGCGCGTTTGATGATTGATGATTGATGTCAATGTCAAAATGCAAATTAATGAATAACAGAAAATGTTTTCACTTTGAGCTCGTTTACATCAATTTGCGAATATGATTTGGACTATGTCACTGTATATGGTCGTCCATGGTAGCGCAAAATGAGAAGTGTAATTAATTTAATTGGTTCTTTTAATTGAGTCTAGATATATAAAAATTGATGGAACAAATGATATACCTACAATTTACAAATAGATATAATATTGCATAAATATCATATGATATAACTATTTGGCGCATCTTCCAAATACCAAGCTAGAATGATAACTTTGAAATAAAATTCAAAAATTACATTGTCATGGACAATTAAGCATTGATTACTTCCACAGAAAAAAGCAAAGAAATAAAGAAATAAAAACATGATGCTTCCCATTGATCATATGAATCATGGTTGCTTTTTATCCATCTATCCACAACAGTCATTGGATTGCCTTTATTTCTATCATCTTTAGGTCCATCTACCCGCAAATGTGATAGGCATGGTTTTATTTTCCTGAATGTAAACTCCATCACTTTTAGCAATCCATAAACGGAGCTCATTATTACATGGAGGAACTCGAGGTGACATATTCAAGAAGAACCGAAGACGAGGTCTCGGTTTAGTTTTAGGTAGTTCAGTCATCAACTGACAAGGAAAGACTGAAAAATTCAGCACTTTTCCCTTATTATATACGGTTGCTGGTGTAACTACTTGTTTCTCATTGAATTTCAGTTTCATCACCATTTGTCGACCACCTTTTATAACGAGGAGCATCTCACCAGAATCGAGTTTATTTTGAACTTCGAACGTATTGCAATTATTTGCTTCTGTCAACCCCAAATAAATAGCAATAACAAGCACAAAAAGTATGAGATTTTTCATTTTCTGAAACAAAATATTATGGATGAATATGAATCTAAAGGCATCAATACGTAGTATTTATATGAAACACACAAACGTTTAATGGTTTTAGCTAAATTTAACCATAAATATGAACCAATTGATTTTTTGGTCGAAAAGGATTCAATGTCGAAAAGCAAGGATGGCCAATAAGATCAAAACATGTAAATTTTAATTTTCAAATTATAGTTGACTAAGAGTATTGCTTGGTGAATTTTTTTTTTGTTAAAAATTGCTTGGTGAATGTTTAAGGCAAAAAACATGGAATATCATCTATCGAGTTATGAACTTATGATTTGTTCATATGTAAGTGAGTTCTTTTAAAACTAAGTCAACACGTGCTCTTAAATCTATTATTAAAAAATATATCTAATATATTATTTGCGAAGTGAAAATTTCGTTTCGAGGCACCACATTAACTCTCAGCTGGTTGATTACCCAGCTACCCTTAATGAAAATTCTATTTTTAAAATCTTCATAATTGTTTTTTTTTTTTAATTTCACGAATTCTATTAGTAAATAAAAATATTTTATGATAATAATTCTAATTACCATATTAGGCACCACAATTTTGGAAGAAATTTAAAAAATTGAAAAGATAAATTGATTCTCAGCTGGTTGATTACCCAGTTACCCTTAATGAAAATTCTATTTTTAAAATCTTCATAATTTCCTTTTTTTTTTAATTTCACGAATTATATTAGTAAATAAAAATATTTTATGATAATAATTCTAATTACCATATTAGGCACCACAATTTTGGAAGAAATTTAAAAAATTGGAAAGATAAAAAAGGAAAACCTAGGTTTCTCAACCGACTTTGTTATATAAATAGATAGCAACTTGCAAAATCAACACAGTTTACGATTCTTTTTTCTAGACGTATGATAATATTTCGGAGTCCATATTTCATCTTTTTGTCATGTAGGTTTATTGTTTTTGTTGGATCTTAGTGTTATTAGCTCTAATGATTAAGATTATTCATTATTTTTCTTTAAATTTTATGCAAAGATTCGGATCTAACTTCTAATTCTTTTACCTTCGTAACAGTAAATTCATGCTTTGTTAACTAATGAAATCAAGAAGATCAAATATGGTACCAACTCAAAACAGTTCTTCCCACGAAATATGTGGTATGTACATCTTTCCTTTTTTAAACAACTTAAATATCATAAACCCTAATTCGACTAAGCTTATCTAAAAGAATTTTCAATATTCGTTTAAGATCCATCATATTAGTTTCATATTTCATAGTAAATCGTAAGTGATTATTTTATCAGTTTCATATTTCAAGATGAAAAACATAAATAAAGAAAAATGAAAAGGAAGCCGAAATTGATAAATAAGATACTGAAAAAAAAAAGATTGATAATAAAAAATGACAATGAATATAATATGAAATAAGAAGAAAAACCTGAATAATAGTAAGGGAAAGATGAAAGTTGGAAGACAAAGACGAAACAAAACAGAAGAAGAAAAGAATGAAGAATATGTGAACAACAAAGAAGTTGGAAAAATCAAAAGATAAAAAAACGAAGTTTAAGAACACAAAGCCAAATGAAAAACAAATTGTAAATAAAATAAGAAAACGAATAAAAACCAGAAATAAAAAGATGATAATGAAGAGAGAGGAAAATAAAAAGAGAATAGAAAGTTTGGTAAGAATAAGAAAAAATGGTAGAAAATGAAGGAAAAAATTTATGAAAGAAGTAAAAGAAGAAGATAATATGCGGTTGGAGTTTATGATATACCGTTATAATGTGGGGTTTAAATTTAGGTGTAGGGTTGCTTTGAGGGGGGGGGGGTTGTTACACTATAGGGTTTGGGTTTAGGGTGGGTGGTGTTACACTATGGGGCTTGGGTTTAGGATGTAGGGTTTATATTGATGGGTGTAGGGTTTAGTTTTGGTGCATTTTTAAACATTTGAATGGAAGAATATCGTAAATAAAAATCATTGATTATAAAGTTATATCCACCTTTCTAAATTACATTCACAAATAGAAAAATTAACAAATTAAAGCAAATCCATAGTGGAAGATAACAAAACCATGATAGATTTTTAAAAAAATAGATCTCAACTATATAATAGATTAAAGAATAAAAGAGAAAAAATATAGCAAAGGTACGACAACCACCTTGTATAAATAATGATAGAAAACTGAAAGTCTGAAAATCTACATAAATGAAAGTTGGTGGACACTCTCCAGCTTGTGACATCTCAGCACCCCAGAACATGCCACGTCAGCTTTTTGTTTTCCTTCTCCCGCTTACGCCAAAACGACGTTGTATTAAAATGTTTTTTTTTCCGCGAGCAAAACGACGTCGTCTCGATTCACTTATGTAGAATCCTTTTTTTCTCACCCAATTTTCTTCTCTCGACTGCTACGCTGAGATCGGCCGCCAGATCCACACCGACCTCCGGCGAGACTATTCACATCCCTGCCTCCGCCGTTTCAGCTTTCAATGCCCGACATTAACTCCGCCGTTTACGACTCCTCTGTTTCGATTGCCTGCTGCCTCTCTGTATAAAGCTCTGCCATGTGCTCTCACTATTTTGTTTTCAGAATTTTCCCCATTTCCAAGTGGCACACCGTCACACTCTTCCGTTTGTGTCATGGTCTCCGGAAACCCCTTGCGCTCCACCACAGGCATCCTGTGCTTTCGACGAGTTGCTCTTGGGTCCGACTAGGGAGAGCATAACGATCCGCCGAGTGCAACTTGATCATGGGAATCATTTGATCGCGTTTAAGAAGTGTTTGACTTCTCATGAATCCCGAATGTCTTTCGCAGAGCTCACGATAAGTGTCATTAAGATGCTTTCAGGTTTGCAATTGATATTATGACTTGATTCCGTTTAGTCATCTCCTATCCTGATAGCTGGTTCGACTAATGGCTACGTCTTCACCTACGTGGTCCTCACAGGAATGTTCAAATGGTGGCAATCGTGATTCTATCTTGGGAGCAGATTGTAAAGGTATTTCATCCTAACAGTCACAAATGAGTCTCTATCTCCTCTCACTCTGTTACTCTATCCAACTTCTGGTCTTTGTATTTTTAGTTAAGCCACTTGTCTCTTTTACAGTTAACAATGAGGTCGTGATAATCACTTCAGATACATGTTCAACCCTTGGCTCTATCTCTACGAGGAATGGGAGTGTATCCCAGACAAGTCATTCCATAATCCATTTAGATTCATCACCAACATCAATGTCCAACTCTCAATCAACTGTGTCAGGAAATGAGCCCACTACGTTGTTACAGTTGGTTCGACCCCTTGCTGACTGGGTCAAAATCACTGTGAGTAACTAACTTCTCTGCCATTTCCCGTCACGAGAATAGTCTGATCAAAAGACGGCTAAAGAACAGTTGCAAAACGTATGTTTGTTTCCAATATGAATATCTAACCAAGTCTGGTTTCTGCTTTTTTTTTTTTTTTTTTTTTTTTAACTTAATAGTTAATACAACATAATAATTCAAATAAAGAAAAGAGAAAAAAGGTATATATATATATATATATTGATTATAAATCCCAAAGTCAAGATAAGGTCGTTGTAGACTTGTAATCATGCTGGAGCGATCAATATGTTTGCCGAGGAAACATGGGTTGAGTTGGAAGTTGAAGCCACGTCAATGTTGAAGGATTCCCTACCATGGTAGCGCAAAATGAAAAGTGTAATTTAATTGGTTCTTTTAATTGAGTCTAGTTAGATAGAAATTGATGGAACAAATTCTATACGTATAAGTTACAAACAGATATAATATTGCATAAATATCATATGATATAACTATTTGGTGCATCTTCCAAATACCAAGCTAGAATGATAACTTTAAAATAAAATTCAAAAATTATATTTTCATAGACAATTAAATATTGATTAGTTCTACGGAATAAAAAAACATGATGCTTCCCATTGATCATATGAATTATTGGTTGCTTTTCATCCATCCATCCATCCACAATCGTCATTGGCTTGGCTTTATTTTCATCATCTTTCGTTCCATCTAATTGAGTCTAGTTAGTATAAATTGATGGAACAAATGATATATACCTACAATTTACAAATAGATATAGTATTGCATAAATATCATCTGATACAATTATTTGGTGCATCTTCCAAATACCAAGCTAGAATGATGATTTCGAAAAAAAAATTCAAAAAATACATTTCCATAGGCAATTAAATATTGATTAGTTCTACGAAAACAAAAAACGTGATGCTTCCCATGATCATATGAATTATTGGATGCTTTTCATCCATCCATCCATCCACAACAGTCATTGGCTTGGCTTTATTTTCATCATCTTTCGGTCCATCTACCCGCAAATGTGATAGGCATGGTTTTATTTTCCTGGATGTAAACTCCGTCACTTTTAGCAATCCATAAACGGAGCTCATTATTACATGGAGTAAATCGAGGTGATAGTTTCAAAAAGAATAGAATATGAGAATTCGGTTTAGTTTTAGGTGGTTCAATGACCAAATGACAAGGATAGAATTTATTGGTAGCCATGATTGCTAGTGTAACTACTTGTTTCTCATTGAATTTCAGATTCATCACCGGTTGTCGTCGACCACCTTTTGCAACGAAGAGCATCTGACCAGGACCGAGTTTATTTTGAACTTCAAACTTATCACAACCTTTTGCTCCAGTCAGTCCCAAATAAATAGCAATAACTAACATAAAAAGTTTGAGGTTATTCATTTTCTGAAACAAAATATTATGGATGAATATGAATCTAAAGGCATCAATACGTAGTATTTATATGAAAAGACATTTTTGTGATGAATGTTTAATGGTTTTAACTAAATTTAAGCACAAATATGAACCAATTGATTCTTTGGTCGAAAAGGAATACCATGTCGAAAAGTAAGGATGGCCAATAAGATCAAAACATGTAAAATTTAACTTTACAAATTATAGTTGACTAAGAGTATTGCTTGGTTAATGTTTTTTTTTTTTTTGGTTAAAAATTGCTTGGTGAATGTTTAAGGCAAAAAAGTATGGAATATCATCTATCCAGTTAGGATTTGTTCATATGTAAATGAGTTCTTTTAAAACTTAGTCAACACGTGCTCTTAAATCCATTTAAAAAATATATATATATATATAAATCTATACTATATAAAAGTTGAGGTTATAAGCCTTTAAGGACGTCCATATCAGCTTTTAAGAAACCAATTTAATTTCGCCAAATCATCATTTTAATTTAAAAATCGAAAATTAAATAACTTTTTGAGAAAACTAACATTATTGAAGAATAGAAATTGTACTATTGTAAAATTTTCATATTTACATTACGGCACCAATTACCTTAACCCATTATTTTAGATAGTTTAATGGAAATTCAACATAAAAAGAGTTAAACTAACAAAAAGAGCAAAAAAAAGAAAGAAACAAATTATGAATAAACTGGAAATTCAATGTTGGAAAAGCTAAACTTACTAACTAGAATAAAAAGGAAATAAAAAATTTAGCTATTTGAATGCTTGGCATTGGCTATAAATAGTCCTCTAAACTTTAGAATACACATACACGAGTTCTAAAGACAACCATATTCTTCACGAGAGAGCGTTTATTAAAATAGCTATGTCTTCTCCAGCTCTTCTGTTTCTGATCAGTTACGGCGTCCTTTTGTTTTCGATGAACTCATTAAGGATTTTGTAAGAAAGAGCTGCTTGCTAAAGTCATCAACTTCTGGAAGGCAAGGAACCCTAAAAAAGGAGGTCTGCTTATGGGATATGAACTGCTTCTAATCGATCAAAAGGTAACGACACCAACATTATTTACCAATTACCAATAGAAAGTTAAATCATCATCAGCTTATAATACTCTTTTCTACCATAATTTAATACAGGGAACTACAATCCAAGCATTTACCAGCTTATCGACTAGAAGACTATGAGGAAAAATTAAAGTCTGGTGAAATTTACAAGTTTAATAGTTTTCTGGTCATCAACAACAAAACGAGCTACAAGGTCACCTCTCACAAATTTCTCATCCAATTCCTTCCAAATACAACAATGGTCCAAGCCGATGATGATGACCATACTATTGAGAGGAAAAACTTTAGGATTCGTACCTTTGCCGAGTTTAACGAAGCGGTTGACAAGAACGATGACCTATATGGTAAAAACTGTTTCATATAGTCAATATTCAAATATATATTATGATATCTTCATGTACTGATGTTATACCTATTTTGTGTACATGTCATCAGAAAGTAGGTCCTTATCAACAGCCCAATATTAACTGGTGAAGCTAATGACAACGTCAGTGGTGTGACTAAACGCAGAATAGATAATCATCTACAACTAAGAGAGTAATCACGTTTTACCATAAACTCATAGGTCTTCTAATTATAAATACAAACTCTGTTTACTTACCATTCTTTTTGTGATTACCAATCAGGGGGATAATTGTTCGTGTTACTCTTTGGGATATTGTTGCCGCCAATTTCCAGAAAAAGCTGATGAAGAGAGTTGACAAACATGTAGTTCTCCTCGCGACAACCATGAACCAAAAAACCTTTAAAGGTTGTATTCTCAAACATGTAATTATGCCTTTCCGAGTTTGAAAGTTAAATATATCACTAAACACGTACCATGATATATACATATATAGCTAATATACTCTGTTCTTTATCATCTAACCCTGACATCAAATATTAACTGCATCATGTAGACATATTCTGTTTGTCCTCTACTTCTTCCACCTGGATTTTTTTCGACAATGATGTCAAACCAAGTGCTGACCATTTAACATGGTAAGTACACTGACACACATATACTATTCTTCAGTTGTGCTCTTTTCAATTATACACACACATATACCATGTAGAAAGTTTACCAACCGTGACAATCTCTGGCTGTGATTCACACTTTTGTTTCAAGAAATACTCCACAGCTTTCACATCATCATTTACTACTCTCTCGATCTTCTTAGCTTCCAACGAATCATGAATGCTAAACACATCGATTATGACTTGCAAGTATACATCAGCATCTTTTGAAAAGCTTGGAACTTTGGTGCCTTGACAGACTTTTGAAAGCTACAAAGGCAATTAGATCTACAAAATATAGAAAAAACAAGAGCTTTAGACAGCAAAATAACTCACACATACTTAGTCCACACAAATAAACCTTCACTTGGGTGAGAAACAAGTAGCTCGACAAGTACTGGGAAATTGATAAAACAAAATTAGCTTATGGAAGAGGCAAAGTCCTTAGCTTTACCCAAGTAACGTCCATCCAAAGGGCGAAAAATTTGTAAAATTAGACATCTGCGAGTCTCTGGAACTTGGTGGAGCAGTTGGCATCACCTAGAGTTATAGATTTATAAAAAATTCGCATCCGACCAAATAGATTAAACGCAAAACACACAATTTTAACATCAACAAAACTAGCTTCAAAATAGAGAAAATTCTAACCTTTCACGAAGTGTTTAGCTGGAGAGAATAAGTAGAAGAAACAGAGAATTAAAGTCTTGGAAGAAGGATTAAGGCAAAAACGGTTCCCTCAATCAATTGACTAATTAGTTTTGACAGGTCTCAATCGCTCACAGGGATTAAGGCAGATAACCAAGATGAGAAACAAAGAAGAGGGATTTCGAGGAGTTTAACAATGTTCTGGTGGGAATAAGGTAGAAACATTGTTGGATTTTGTTGTGGGCAAATGAAGAAAAACAACGAAGCATTTCTAATTTCAATGTGATAACAAAACCGAACAATAACAAAGCAGAACAATGGAACTGGGAATTGGAAACACGGTTATTAATTAAATAGGATATGAAAAAGAAAAGTTTGGAATATATGAGACTTTTTAACTATCAAAACAGTGATTTATAAATTAATAAATAAATTTATTAAATGGAATTGAATGCAAAACAGTTAAACTAACAAAAAAGAGAAATAAATTTAGTATAAATCTCAAACTCAAATAAAAAAGGAAATTAAAAACTAAAATATGAATTAGACTACAAAAGTTTGCCGGATGACCTTTAATGAATACAAAAATAATAGACAAAATGTCTAATAAATAGTAAAATTAAGGGATTAATTAAAGAAATGTGAGGATAGGGCTGTTTTATGTTTTTTACAGAAATTATGTTTTTAAAAAGTTCCTTAATTATTATGACTAATTATAAAATAATTAAATTGGTTAAGTAAAAAATAATTAAAAAGTATATTACAAAGAAAAGTTTATAAAAAAACAGCAAAAATTAAAAAATTGTGAAGCGTTTGTAAACAAAAAAAAATATAACAGTTTAAAAAATCATTAGAACAGACCCGCGCGTGCGCGGGTAAAAAACCTAGTAATGATAGAAAACTGAAAGTTTGAAAATCATAATTAATACAAGTGTCCCTTACCTTAATAGTTAATACAACATAATAATTCAAATAAAGAAAAGAGAAAAAAGCATACATATATATACTAGGTTTTAGACCCGCGCACGCGCGAGTCTGTTCTAATGATTTTTTAAATTGTTATATTTAAATTTATTTTTTAATAAACGCTTCACAATTTTTTAATTTTTGCTGTTTTTTATAAATTTTCTTTGTAATATACTTTTTAATTATTTTTTTATTTTACCAATTTAACTATTTTATAATTAGTCATAATAAGTAAAGTACTTTTTAAAAGCATATTTTCTGTAAAAAACATACAACAGCCCTATCCTCACATTTTTAATATTTATATGTTTTGTCAATTGCTTCATAAAATTCGACATAAGAATAGATCCCAAACTTTTCTTTTTCAATATTATGACAACATGATCAGCCTGAACCAACATTGTTTTTAAGTGAACCGTATTAGAAACTTGTGAAAAAAAACTTATAATTTGCTTGTCGTCTTTGTTCTAAATTGGTAGCTTCTTTTTCTTTTTATTTATTCTTATTCGTTTTTTTGTCATCTTCACTCATCTTCTTTGCTCTTCTTCGTCTTCGCTCGTCTTGCTTCCTCTTTTGGTTTCTTCTCCTCCTTTCTTCTTTGATTAATTCTTAATTTTCAATTTCATCTTCGTGGTTTCTTATTCGGTGTTTCCGTCTTCAACTTTGTTATTCTTTGGGTCTTTTTTTTCTCTTTCTACTTTGGTATCTTCGTCTTCGTTAATCTTTAATTTTATCTTCTTAATGTTCTTCTTTCATATCCTCTTCATATGTCATTTTTCAGTCTGAGTATATGATTCAGCCATTTTCTTCAACAAACTTGTGGCAAATGAGAACTCTTCACTGTAAATCCTTCAAGGTGCAACAAAGATGATTACTTTGTCTCCAATAGTTTTATTGTCTACTCCTTTCCACCCTTGGATTTTTTGGCATCCGTAGAAGGCTGGTACTCTCTTCCTATTTGAATATTGTGAGTTACAGTAAAATAAAATCTTCCTTAAGGCTGTGAAAGATGTCCATGAATGAATGCCCGAAGTTCAGCTAAGAAAGCAGCCTCTTTTATCCTCTGTTTGGCATGCATTAGAATATGGAACACAAAATATTGTTTTGGTAATGCAACTTGGAATATTTTCTTAGAAAAATGTGGTATGATATGATTATCAAATCTCCCTTGAACTCTCATCTGCTCCGTAGAAGTGCAAGTATACTAATTACTTCGTTTTTTCTTCCTCTTCACTTATATTCACTCATCCACACTCATCATCTACTTTGATCTTCTTCGTATTTGCTCGTCTTGCTTCTTCTTTAGACAAATGTGGTATGAGATGGATTATCAAATCTTCTCCGTAGAAGTGTAAGTATACTAATTACTTCGTTTTTTCTTCATCTTCACTTATATTCACTCATCTACACTCATCATCTACTTTGATCTTCTTCGTATTTGCTCGTCTTGCTTCTTCTTTTTCGTTCTTGTTTGGTTTATTCTCCTCTGTTCTTATTTGATTCCTTATATATCAATTTCATCTACGTGGTTTCAGATTCGGTGTTTCCATCTTCTACTTTATTCTTCTTTGGTTTTTTTTTTTTGTCTTTCTATTTTGGTATCTTCGATGTTCTTCATTTTTATCTTCTTATTGTTCTTATTCCATATCTTCTTCATATGGTATTTTATAATATGAATTTGTGATTCAGTCTTTTTTTCAACGAAGTTGCGGCAAGCGAACACCTTTCATTGAAACTTCTTCAAGGTGCAAAAAAGATGACTACTCTGTCTCCAATAGTTTTATTATCTACTCCTCTCTACCTTTGGATTTTTTTTGCATTTGTAGAAGGCCCATAAACTTTTCCTATTTGAATATTGTGATTTACATAAAGATAAAATCCTCTTTAAAGTTGTGAATGCCCAATGCCCATGAATGAGTGATGCCCGAAGTTCAGCTAAGAAAGCAGACTCTCTTTACCCTCTCTATTTGGCATGCATTATAATCTGAAATGGAAAATCTTGTTGTGATAATGCAACTTGGAATGTTTCCTTGGACAAATGTAGTATGAGATGGATTATCAAATCTCCCAAGAACTCTCCTTTGCAATGCAAGTCTAGTCTTTACTTGTTTGACCAATATTGTTGAAATTCTTGTGATAAATAAAGTGTAATTTAGTGGGCTATATGCATATTTTTCTTTTCCCAATGTAAGTTGGATCTCGCAAAACTTGATCTCTCTTATCATCTCAAAGGAACTACTCATGAATTTAAATGTCTTCTTCATGACATTAGCCGTCTTTATTTTTTTTTTTTATCTTTTTTTATTATTTTATATCTAAATAATAATGTTGGGACTTTGAAAATTTATTATCTTATCGAGTTATTGTTTTATCGATAAAATAATAATAATTATTTTATAAAAATATTCTATAAAAAAAACAAGAAACTTTATAGAAATATATGTAAGTAGGTACACGTAAGGAATCAATTGTGGCTTCGAAAACTCTTCACAACTTTTGACCCCATAAATTGTTGATGCAATAAGAAAAATTCAAGATGAGCTCCAACGAGAATCCAACTTTCATAAAAGACAAACTACATTGGAGTCATATTTTACTAAACTGCCTTAGATATATATGTCTTGGTTTTATAATTATTATCTTAGCCTATTGTTGGGACTATATTTTTACATAGGAGTTTCAAAAATATTATTGTCTTATCATCTTATCGCATTATGCTATTTTTTACATTGGCCCGAGTTGGGACCGGAGAAATTTATTATCTTATAGTGTTTATTGTTTTATCGAGTATTGTTTTATAGAGGTTCTACTGTATGTAGAAATATAAATAAACATGTATTTAATAAAAATATATATATAAATTAATGCTTTTGTGCTGATGTGGACACTCTAAATGGAGAGAGCACTCCTAATTATATATAAGATTGAATAAGAAGCTCAGTCATAATATAAATCAATATTTCTTAGTTGGTGTTTTAAATTATTAGAAGCTGAATCATAACATAAATCAACATTTTAAAAACAATATATGGAAAATAACCCAACTTTAATTGATGCAAAATATTAAAAACACAAAACATCATTAAATTGTCCAGTAAAATACTAAAATTAAACCCACACAAACCCTAGAAACAAAAAATGGCTTTTGAAAAGACATTAAAACCCAACAAAACTAAGACAACACTTTAAGATAGAAGTATCCAAATATGGGGTTTTCTTATTCGGGCTAAGAAAACCAAGCATGGGGTTTCGGCTTTCCGGCTATCGTTCGGTTTTGTGCAGCTTTTTAGATTTCGGGTCAGGTTTAAACATATAGAAACCGATCATATATTTATAAATCTCTGGTCAGAATTGGGGTAGGTATTTTTTTGGGATGTACACCAAATCCAAAAAAACTTGAATTGTTCTTTGGTTGTGTAAATTCGGGATTCTCGGTTTATTCTTGCCTTTTCAAATTTCTAGATTTTTTCAAGTTTTTCTGATTTTTTTAGGCTTGGCCGAATCCAAAATATCAACCATATCAAAATCAATTGAGTTTTTAGGCATAACCGAACCCTAACCAAACTGTTTTTTTTTTCTCAGGTTCATGTTTCGGGGAATAGCCCAACCCTACTATAAACTTAACTTCTTACACATACTATAATCATCGAGAGAACTACAAACAAAACCTATATGAATATAGTTGAAAAAAAATTAACATGGCAATTACAAAAACAAACAAATATATGAAAACATTGAAGACACAAATATATGAATTTTCTCAATTTCTAATGCATTTAAAAAAATACATAAAAGTAATAATCATTTGAAACGAAGTGAAAGCTAGAAGAAAAGTACATCATCTTTTGGTAACAAATAAAATAAATTGTGAAGATATTTGTAACTCTGACACACATACAGTACAAAAGTTTTGCTTTATGTTAGAATTAAGGCATCGCACAATATCATCATAAAGGAATTGAAATACATGCTATCTTTTTTTAACAGAGTTGGCAAATTAATTTCATTGAAGTAGAGAACGACATAAAATTAAAAGTTTATGATGCTTCCAACTATTGTGTGACTTTCATTCTTCTAAATTAACTCAAAAATCTAAGATATCTGATTAAGTAACTGAATAGGCTAGACTTTTACTTATCTTATATTTAATATCATTCACACTTTTTGCCAAGTCTATGTATAATGTAGGAATTGCAACCCAAAATATTTAAAAAAGATGAAATAAATCTCATAATAAAGTCGTCATGTCACTGGTGGAAGAAAAAAGACTCGAGAAACGAAAGAAATACTGCATCAGAGAGACTATCATATTATCTTTTTTTCTAAACAAGTAAATGAGAAAAAGTAACAACACCACCCGCTATTGTTAAGTAAAGAGTAATTGATAAAACTAAATGAACCTTACACCACTCACCCACGGGCTTTAACCTAGTGTTAAGTAAAGAGTAATTGATAAAACTAAATGATTGTCCTAACTGCAGCAGGTGTAGTGTGCATAGTTATGCATGCAATTACAGAGTTTCTAACAGAAGTAGCAAGAGATCGATTGAGGAGTTTGTTAACATGTTCGTGTTAATATTATGTCTGTTTTGGTCTGTGCCACATACAGAAACACTAAAAGATCACATTAGTACAATTTCCTTTACAGACGTATATTATTTCAAAAACTGTATTACCACAAGGTCGAGAAGATAGTCAAATAATGACTTAAATAAAACAAAAACATCAAAGACACACCCCCTATTCCTTAACCAGCAGCCGTAGCTATATTCTTTTTCTACAGTTTTAGTGAACCATTTCTACCATTCTAATACGCATGGAACCATTTGAGTTAATTTTAGGATGTGTAAAATGAAGCTAACTCTATATATGAATGAGAAGAAGCCTATCAAACAAACTTGTAATATCTGAGGATTCATCATTTTCGAAAACCAATTCTTCTTCAAATAATCTGGAGTAGGTTTTGACATAGTGGTTTTTACACTATGGAGTTGGAATGGAGAGAGAGGAGGGCATTTGTTCAGTTTCAGCCGCCAATGCTTCTTTTAACCCAGGAAATTTGTTAGTACGAATGAAAGCTACATATGGCCATTAGGGAGTTCTCTTTATATTTCCTTACATTTATATATTCATATTTTAAATATTAACTTGAAATAATATATATTTATCTTTTTTATTCAAATGATTTATCTTATTTAAAAAATTGATAATCTGTTTACATTTTAAAAAGTTGAGTAAAAATTAATTAAGATAATAGAAAGCTAATGAGAAATTAGAGTTAGAGTTTTTTTAAAAACAAATAGAAGATGAGTTATTATATGTAAATTTAATTGTAGTGAAAAACATGAAAATTTTAAGAAATGTGATATGTTTGTTTCAAACAAAAAAAATTAATTTACAAAACTAACATATTAGAAAATAATCAATTGTCATGAGGCTCACATGTTACCACAGCAAAGTAGATATGTAAAAAAGTATACATATTTTTTTTTTTCATCTTATTTCGGGTGCAAATGCGATTTTACATTATGTTTACAAATTTTAAAGTTGAGAGTCAAATGCATATGCACGTTTATAGTCTAATAGAAGTAAACAAACATAACAAAAATATAAAAGTTTATAATTGTCTGATTACCCCCTGGCAATAGTCGGAAGACACTCAAAACTCAGGATAGGCAGTGTGGTAGTCCATATGATGAGTCCACTTTGTA
>CACVBM020000222.1:1218285-1299437 GCA_902728155.2 Microthlaspi erraticum | reverse complement strand
TTTTTTTTATTGCTTTGATTCGTTTCATAGTATCTTTTATGGTTTTACTTTGATTCATTTCCGATAATCTTAATGATTTCAGTTTTGCGTATTTGTTACTTTTAGTATCAAGCAAATTATCTTTTATTTGTGATTTGTCAATTTAGAGATCAGACAAGTTGTTTTTTAAATGTGATTTCTAACCAAACTATATTCTTTCAAGTATGTCTTACTTTGTTAGTTTCCAATTTTTCGACAATCTTTTTATAGCTTGAAAAATTGCTCGGTTTCATCAATTAGGCCAAAAAAAATACTGTAACAGCTGCTTCGTTAGGCTTTGGAGAGAGCATAGTTTTAATATTTCTCATCAAATACAACTAGAACTATTAATATAAGTAAAGCATACTAATAAGTAGTTATTTCCTGAAACCATCCCCACAAATCTTTTGATTTTACGATACAACGTACAATGGTTTTGATTGTTTGGATCTTGTATGGATAATGGATTAAACTACTTATCGTCATTGATTTTAAGATTTCCAATGTTTTAATTTCGCCAAATGGTCTCGGAACACATTTTAAATTCGTTAAACCAAGATACCGTTGAATATGAAAACGACGAAATACAATAAAAATCGACCGGTTTTACTTAACCGATTTCGTTAAATACTTTTGACTTTCGCGCCAACAAAAAAAAAAGTAGTCTTTTTGCGACTTCCAAGCGAAATCAATGTCCGCCGTAAAATCTGTCTCCTCCTTCAGGCTCGCCTCTCTCCTCCGCTGTGAGAATGATCCCTCCGCCGCCATTAAGCTTTTCCGAAACCCTGATCCAGAACCAACGAACCCAAAAAAACCCTTCGATTACTCGCTTCTTTGCTACGATCTCATCATCACCAAACTTGGCAAATCCAAGATGTTTGACGAGCTAGATCAAGTCCTCCTCCAGCTCAAAACCGATACTCGGATCGCTCCCATGGAGATTATATTCTGCAATGTGATCAATTTCTACGGCCGTGGAAGTTTACCCAGTCGTGCGCTCCTACTGTTCGACGAAATGCTTCAATACCGTTGCGAACCCACTTTGAAATCCGTCAACTCTCTGTTGAGTGCGCTCATAAAGTGTGGAGCTTTCGACAAAACGAGAGAAGTTCTCTCGAGCATTGATAAATTCGGTAAGCCCGACGCTTGTACGTACAACATACTGATCCATGGATATTCTCAGAGCGGCTGTTTCGATGATGCCTTGAAGTTATTCGACGAAATGGTCAAGAGAAAGGTGAAGCCCAGTGGCGTAACATTCGGGACGCTGATTCACGGGCTGTGCAAGAATCTCAAGGTGAAGGAAGCGTTGAAGATGAAGCAAGACATGTTAAAAGTGTATGGAGTTTCTCCCACTGTTCACATTTATGTATCGTTGATCAAAGCTCTGTGTCAAGTTGGTGAATTGAGTTTTGCGTTTAAGCTGAAAGATGAGGCGTACGAAGGAAAGATCAAAGTAGACTCAGCTATTTACTCTACGTTGATTAGCTGTGTTATAAAAGCTGGAAGGTCAAACGAGGTCTCAGGGATTTTGAAAGAGATGGAAGAGAGAGGATGCAAGCCTGACACGGTGACTTACAATGTACTGATTAACGGGTTCTGCGTTGAGGATGATTTGGAATCAGCGTATCGAGTTTTGGATGAAATGGTTGAAAAGGGTTTGAAACCAGATGTTATCAGCTACAATGTGATACTTGGAGCTTTGTTTAGAATCCAGAACTGGAAAGAAGGGACTTACTTGTTTGAAGATATGCCTCGGAGAGGTTGCGTTCCAGATATCTTATCTTACAGGATAGTTTTCGATGGGCTTTGCGATGGTTTACAGTTCGAAGAAGCAGCGGTTATCTTGGAGGAAATGGTTTTCAAAGGCTACAAGCCTCGCAGTGATAGGCTTGAAGGGTTTCTGCAAAGGCTATGTGAGAGTGGGAAGATGGAGATTCTTGGGAAAGTTGTCAGTAGCTTGAATAAAGGGAATGATGTTGATGCAGATGTTATGATGCGTACAAGAACCGAGTTTCTATCAATTGATCCAGCAAAACGAGCTCCATATCCGTTGTTGGAGTCTAGACATAAAGTTGATGGTGCTATCTAAGAGTGTAAAGATATAAACACACCAGGATCAGGAAAAGAGAGAGTTTGTCATCTAGGAAACATATCTAAGAGTCTATTGATTTGTTGTAATCATATCGATCAGAGTTTTTGTAGAATTTGCAGACAAACATGAAGCATATTCTTGAATTTGTTGGAAGACAAACATTGCTATTAGACATGTTAATATAGACTTTTCTTGATAGGTTTGCTAAACATTGGAATAATCAGAATTTAAAATATTGACCGATTAGGAAAAAAGAAAAGAAAAGTGCATAAACATATGATATTTACGACAAAATCGTATTAACGTCGATGATCGGTTAAGTGGTTATTTCGAATTCATAATCTTATTTACTATATGAATTTAGTATTGCAAACCAAAGCATGTGTTCCTCTAATTATTTCTCCTTGTTGATTTTGAGTTTTGCCATTTACATCTTGATTGACATCGTCTCAAGTGGGAAGGTTGTAGTAAATGGTAAAATCGATACGTAGTGGGACTTTCTATACGTAGTAGTAAATGGTACACAACACTTTGAACTATTGATATTGTTATTGGAAGAAAAAAAAAGAAAAAACAGAAGTAATTATGCTTTCAATCGACATCCCGTTATTGAAAGAAAAAAAATGGAAGCAATTGAACTTTTGTCTCTCAAGTGCTTGATTTTTTTTTTTTTTTTTTTTTTTGTGTCTCTCAAGTGCAACGTTCTAGCGTTGGATTTTTTTTTTTGTTGACATTAATTTTAAATTCAATTCAAAAGAAGAAAAAAAATCTAACGTTGGCTTCCTGGATTCTTAGGTGGTATCCCCGAATCCAACAGCTGTTGCATTTTTTGGTCCTCAGGCAAAGGCGGACCTACTTGAACCAACAATGGTTCAAATGACACACATTAAATTTTAATTTTTTGGTTAAAAGCTTCTGAATTTATTAATTGAACCAGGTTAATTTTTGAGGTTGACACCCTATTAACTACAACCTAATGCTTTTGGTTCACTAAATCTTTATTAAAAGTCCATCATACACTAAATATGAGACTTGTTTTTACCTAAAGAAAATATAAATTGCTAATATGTAAAGCCCAAATAGCCTAAACCTACATCATCACAAATTTTTACCAAGGAACGTAAAGTGTTTTTATGTAAAATATTATGTATTTTTACAAAAAAAATTATTAATATTAATATTTTTATGTTTTTGACCCCGGTAAAAAAATATTCTAGGTCCGCCACTGTCCTCAGGCGGTATCACCGGCAGCTCTCGCCTCACTAGTTTCTTGATTGCTGCTATCTTTTCGTCTGCTACGTCTTGCTCTGTTACATTTCCATTTGCCTGACCCAATGCCGGCAGAGGCATCATCAAGTTTTCTTCTCTTAGCCGCAATCTGTTCTTCGATAGCGCCAAGACGATTTTCCTTCATCTTTCGATAACACCCAAGAGCAACCCAAACATGAAACCGTTTAATCAACCCGATTCTGGCAAATATCCACCCAAGCAAAATCACAACTGAAACGGGACAAGAAGAGGCAGCGACGATGATGGCAATCATGTGTTTTGTGGTGCCCTCCGCAATAGAAGCATCTCACCTCTATACAAAACACTCTAATGTGGCCGGACTTGCGAACCAGTGTACGTTTGACACATAGCACATGTATAGAAGATGATATAGTGACGAAAACATCACGATTGGAAAAGAATTGCACAAATTTGGTACAATGCCTTAACTCAAGCATCATGAAATATCCTACCTCTTGTTCCACTTAAGAGTGTTTGATTTTTTACCCACTAGTGTTATGCATTGACATTGTATTTTCTGGTACGTGATTTGAAAAACTTAGTAAAATTATCCAAATTCTGAATTATGGTCAATAGTTACATATAATTTTCAGTATGCAAGCAATACCTAGTTAAGTAAGAGAGAGCATCAATCAAATATGCAGGTTGTGAGAAGGATCCCATCGGGCCAATACGTAGCCGACTTTGTAAAATGACTACCATTTGATTATAAATTTTTGGGAAGTTGATGAATATGACATTGGAAAGTCAGTTAATAACTACAATAATTCTTGTAAATTCAAGTGGCTTAAACAGATTTTTTTCCCGATTTTACCCGTATTTCTTTAGTGACAAAAAAACGTATTTACGAAAGTGTCATTAATGAACCGGGATAATAAGTCTACAAAAGACGTTTTCCAAAATAAGTCTACAAGAATAAATCTACAAACAATGACCGTAGAGTTATTATGAAAATTGTAGACTAATTTTTCGATTTGTAGATTTATATCGTCTTGTAGATTTATCTTCTTATTCGTAGACTTTTGTTTGTAGATTTATTTTTAGTTTCCGTAGACTTAATTAAGTTTGTAGAGTTATTTCTATTATTGTAGATTTATGTTTGTAGACTTAATTAGTATTGCAGTAGACTTTTAAAAAATGTCAAAGTCGAAGTGGCATTTTGTATATTTATTAATAAATTTGTAGATTTATTGTTGTGTAGCCGTAGATTTATAGTTTTCTTGTAGACTTATTTGTTTTGGCCGTAGATTTATTTTTATGTTTATGTTACGGTAGATTTAGTTTACATTACTGTAGATTTATACATTGTCTTGTAGATTTGTTTATTTAACAGTAGATTTAAGGAACATGCTAACTTCCGTTTATGTTATGGTAGATTTATTTTCTTTGATTGTAGATTTATTGGTGCACAGTAGATTTATTCATTGTTGTGGTAGACTTATTTATAACAATTGCAATGATCATAGACTTTTATTTGTATATAACAACAGACGTAAACTAAGATGTAATGGTTGTAGACTTTTGTTTGTATATTACAATAGTAGTAGACTTAATTTACCGAGCGTAAATTTATTTAAAAAAATTGCAATGGCCGTAGACTTTTATTTGTTTATTACCACATAAGTAGACTTACTTCGTTGAGTGTAAACTTATTAATAGCAATTACAATGGTCATAGACTTTTGTTACTATAGTAAAATAATATTAGTGTGGGTTCGGAAAACCACACTCAAAATTTATGTGTATTTTGTAGGGAGAAATTGCCTGTGGAATCAGAGGTTAGATTCTGATGTAAGTCGAATGATTCGTAGACAAATATTTGACGAAATCGGACTTAGGCTAATCGAATAAAGTGGTTACAAAACCGGCCTAAAAGACCATGTAAAACACTAGGATTCGACTAAGCAAAAGAGATGGAAATGAGGTGGTGGCTGTGCTCGTTAACGAGCTGCCTACGTACCCTGTTTTAGGGATCAAGCCTGGACGTAGTTCGATGTTAAGTTGTTCTCTATTTCGAGTCGTTTTCTGAAGAGAAATGGCCACGAAAAGAGCTAAAGGGGTATGAAGATGACGATAAATCTCAGGTAATCGGAGTGATCCGAAGGTAAGAGATTACGTCAAACTTCTGCCGGAAGTGATTTCCGGCTAGAAAGATCAGGGCTTTCTGGGATTATCTCAAAGACCAAGGATAAGGTCGAAGAGAAAAGGATGTCAGAATATCTCAAGACAAAGAAGTGAGAAAGATGTTTTCTAGGAAAGGAAACTTTTCATTCAGGAATTCGTTCTCTCTCGGAAATGAGAAGGATTAAACTTATCATCCAGGAAATGGAAGGAAAAAACTTATGCCTTGTGATCAAGAATCGTCCTCCTTTTATAGCTCCGAAGTAGATCGCAACCTCCTCCGCATATCTCGTCCACGTGCAACTACCGATTCCGCTATTTCCGGATCTGAACGATCAAAGCGAGATTCTTGTTTGACCCGTTCAAACTCAGCTTGCGGACTTGACTCCGTCGAGCTAGAGCTCGACTTCGTCTTCACAAGTAGCTCGGACAGTAAATAGCTGGATTTTGGACAAGAATATTTGGCGGGCTCGAGGTCATTTTACTGGGCCTGAGTGGACTTATCTTGACCTTAGGACTTAGGTGATGGGCCTTATGGGCCGGATTTGTGGAGGGAAATCCAGGTCCAACAATAGCCCCCCAGCTCATTAAGTGAGTATAATCAAGCTTAATGAGCGGTAGGTTGTTTTAAAATTGTCCCGCAGTCCCATCGAACTAAATCATGACTTTGAACGGTCATTAGAGATCGACGGTCGTAAACGGGAAGGCAAGAGATCTTTGAGATCTCGCCGTTGAATAATAGTTTCACCTTAAAAGACAAGGTAATTGAAACAACCAACATTTTTTTTTTTAATAAATATTAATCAGTTCTAGCGAAGGTCTTAAAAATAAATTAAATAAATAAAATATCAATAACAAATAAATCAGCTCAGCGGAAGCAAATAATAATTAAACAAGTCTAGCAAAATAATGCAAAACAATAAAACAGTAAACATCCTATCATCCCCCTCTTCAGCCTTGATTCCGCGATCACACAAATCTTTTACCTGCAACACATTGGAATGGAGTTGCGTAAGTATTTAATAAATACTTAGTGAGGCAATCACTCTGCCTACGAGCCATTTACGCAATTTACTAGATATTTAATAATATTTATAAACTTCAATAATTATTAAATACCATTTTCCAATTATTAAATAATTTTTAATAATTAAAACTCAATTTCTCAATTATTAAATAATTCTCATAATTAAATAATAATTTTCCATATTTTAAAATAATTAAAATAATACCAATTAATTAAATAAATATTATTTAATTAATTAAATCCGAATTAAATCTATTTAATTCCATTAAACCAATTAAATTCAATTAAACCAATTAAATTCAATTGAACCAAGATAAACCAGAATCAAATCAATTAAATTCAATTAAACCAATAAACCAGATTAAACCACACAAACACACAATTCATCACATGAACAACCAAAATATCATAAAAATAACAATTAAAAACATAAACTCATCAAGAACAACCACAAACCAAATCTAATCTAGCAAATCACGGACCCACAGTCATGCACTCACCTTGACAATTGACTGAAACTGAAGGAAAAAGGAAGGACGATGAACAGTGCCGAATCGCGGATGAACAGTAACCCGTGAACAGTACCGATGAACAGTAACCCGTGAACAGTGCCGATGAACAGTAAAATTCGAAAATCTCTCCAAAAACTCAACTTTTCTCCTCTACAGCATCTGAACTCGAAAATTCTCCAAAGAGAAGACGGCTGCACTCTTTAAACTTGATTTTAGGGCTTTCTCCACTAAACCGACCCAAACCAATTCACTTAAATTGAACCGACAAAATTCCCAATTTTTATTTTTGGTTTATGGATGTTACAGTAATAACTTATTCTTTAGATCGACAATCAAGATCGAAAATAGATCGAAGAGCTATTATGATCTTAAGAGTCGAGCTTTTCGAGAGTAGTGAAAACCTTAGGAGAAGATTTGCGATTATCAACTCTTTTAGATTGTTTCTCGAGAAGGCTTTTGGTTTAACTAACTCAAACATTGCGCGAGCTCTTTTTGAGTTAATCGATTATTTTTCGAGTTCGACCAATTGTTGATTAAATTCTTTAATCGAACTTGGTCGCTTTAAGTCGGACTGTTTTTCCGGACTCGAACTCGAAAAAGAATACGACTAAATGAATTTTAGTCGGTTTATTTGATTGAATTCTCGCATAAGATTTTCGGCTGACCATGAGATCTTGCAGAAAAAGACTTTGCCAACTCTTCCTGAAGAGTTGCTTCAAGTTAAACTGATTTCTTTTTGAAATTTCGAGTCAAACTTGGCATGATTTCGACTAAGTATTTGTTTTATTTAGGTCGAGCTAAATAAAACTAGTCTTTGGTTCGAATGTTATTTTGACCAAACGTTCGAGCTTATCATTGAGCTAAGCTGAACAAAGACTTAGTCAATATCTTTGAAGATATTCTTAAGGTCGGGTTAGAATCTATTGAGAATCTAGCTCGATCTTGAAGATGTTCTCGAGTTTTAGCTCGAGAATTTGGCAGAGTGCTTGACTGCCATTCAAATCAGACTAGGTGAGACTTAGTTGATTTCTTGGGATCATATAAGATCAAGCAAGAATCTATTTAGAATCGAGCTTGACAGGATGGTATATGTCCCGAGCGAACTTCGAATCGAGCTCGATGCTGCGATAGAGAAAGTTTTTCGCTGTAATGACTTGGGCGAGTCATATGTTTTGCTTCGGACTTAATACATGTGAAGGCTTTCATCCATTTTTAGCAAAAAATTTTGTTTGTTACTGTTTTTCGCCGCGTTCCATCTGTTACAGATTAGAGCCCGACTTCGAGTATCCCACCTCTTGGAAGAGAGAGATTTCTCGCGAGCTAACGTTTTGTGAACGATCTGCAAAGTCGGCTGCCGCTCGTTGTGAGCAAGCAATCCAATCTGGAGCTAATGGAGTTGTGGAGATTGTCCATGTTGCGGTCGAATATACTCTTCGTGATGAAGTAGTAGGTCGAGTTCTTCATGCTGCTATGGGGATAATGCAAGTGACTCATTTGAGACGAACTATCTCGTTGAGAGTCGAATAGCGAACAATGAGGATGGAGCTCGAAATGAGCAAGAGGATGATAATCGGACTCCGAATTTGTCGAGCTCCTTGAAAAAGCGAGTTAACTCGACGGCGAGTCCGTCATCCCTTTTAGTAATAGATTGTTCGAAGGATGTGCCAGTTTTGGATAATCCTTGAACGTTCATGTTGCGCCAATGCGGGCCTGCTGCAAATCAATCTCCAGTTTTGGATATGACGCTCGAGAGAGAGCTGTATGCGGCAGCGATGGCGGCGGATGAGAAGGTATGGTTTTACCTTTTCTAAGTTTTTGCCAATGATTTGATATCTTCGGACTTAATATTTGCTGTCTCTCTTATCAAGCTTTGAAGGTTAACATGAAGCTCTCTGCTCGTTGTGAGCAGAGGTTACATGAAGCTTCTCGGTAATACGAGCTTGATAAGATGAAACACCTGGTAGATGAGCTCGATACTGAGCTCAAATATTCGAGAAATAGAGTAGCTCGTCAAAGCGACTTGCTTAAATTTTGGCTTGCTAAGGATGAGCTATTTTCTCGTTTAAGTTTCGAACAAGTTAGCTCGGAAAGGTTTTCATGCTTTGCGTTTGGATTTGGTGCCTCGGAAGGCTTTTATCCTTTTATGTTCAAACTTGTTTGCTCGGGATGAGCTTGATATTTGATAATTTTTCAATTGATTGTTAGCTCGATTGTTCGAACATTAGTCGTTTTGGTTTTCCAGATTGGAGATTTGAACATTACGTTTTGGTTTGAGAGATTTGACCTAGCGTGTAAGCTAACTGGTCGGACCGGATGAAGCTCAGTTGATCTCTTTTGAGAATCGTATAAAGTTGAGCTAGTTTCTTTTCGAATTCCAGCTCAAACTTTTAATGTGTTGAGCTTCAACTTGGAAGGTTGAGTCGGGTTGAGCTAACCTCTTTCGATTGAAAACGACTGATTTTAGATTATCGTCTGAATTCAGTAGGTGATCTACACAATCAGCACTCGAGCTTCATCTTTAAAGATTACTTTAAGTCGAGGTGATTTCCTTTCAGACTTTCAGTCGGATTCGACCGGTGTTTGCCAATTGCGTGATTTTGTAGATTAATCTACATGATCGGCAATTGGGCTTGATTAAAGAAAGACTACTCGGGGTTGAGCTGATTTTCTTTAAGATTATCAATCGGATTCGATCGATGCCAGTTGTGTGATTTCGTAGATTGATCTACACAATCAGCTCTGGTGCTTTTAGCTTGCAAAGGCTGCTCGAAATCGAGCTAATCGCCTTTCAGATCTTCAGTCGGGTTCGACTGGCTTTTGCCGATCGTGTGATCTCGTAGATTGATCTACATGATCAGCACTTGGTCTTAA
Source organism: Microthlaspi erraticum (assembly GCA_902728155.2). Taxonomy (NCBI): domain Eukaryota; kingdom Viridiplantae; phylum Streptophyta; class Magnoliopsida; order Brassicales; family Brassicaceae; genus Microthlaspi; species Microthlaspi erraticum. The sequence goes on along the minus strand of CACVBM020000222.1, from coordinate 1,289,504 downwards.
TCTTCAAGGACCGCTCGTACTCGAGCTGATTACCTTTCAGATCTTCAGTCGGATTCGACTGGCTTTTGCCAATTGTGTAATCTCGTAGATTGATCTACATGATCAGCACTTGGTCTTAATCTTCGAGGACCGCTCGTACTCGAGCTGATCACCTTTCAGATCTTCAGTCGGATTCGACTGGCTTTTGCCAATTGTGTGATCTCGTAGATTGATCTACATGATCAGCACTTGGTCTTAATCTTCGAGGACCGCTCGTACTCGAGCTGATTACCTTTCAGATCTTCAGTCAGGTTCGACTGGCATTTTGCTAAGTATTCGATGTCCTTAGGAGTAATTCGAATGTTTAGCTGATTTGGGTTGTTGGGCCCAAAGTTTGTTTTTAGTCCTAGACCGATGGTAGGTTCTAGGTGATCTCTAGGATTAGAATTGATCTCTCTTCCTAGCTTCTGAAGTCGATCTCGACCTCCTTCGCATATCTCGTCCATGTTCAAACTGCCATTCTGGCTGTTTCCGGGGCTCATCGGTATAAGCAACATTATCACATCACACGCAAAGTCCAGCTATTTCATGGTCTTATCGGTCTGCAATATCGTCACCCGACTCAAACAGACCAGCTATTTCATGGTCACATTGGTCTAAGCGATATTACCGCCTGACTCGTACAGCTCGGACATTACCGGAGCTCATCGATCTCAGTAGTATTATCGCCAAACACGTACAGCCCGGTCTTGAAGACTTGATTCCGTCGAGGTATTACTCGACCTCGTCTTTACAAGTAGCCCGGATGTAGTATGTACTTAGATAAGTATACTTGATGGGGTCAAGGTCAGCCTTACTGAGCCTGGACGGACTTTTCTTAGTCTTAGGATCTTGATAGTTGATGGTGGCTGCGCTCGTACTTCGAGCTGCCTACGTACCCTGAATAGGGATCAAGCCTAACGTAGTTCAGGTTCTAGACCGAGAATAGGTTCTAGATGATCTTTAAATTAGAGTCGTGCTTTTTTCATAGCCTCTGAGGTCGTTCTCGTCCTCCTCCCCAACTGTTTCCAGGGCTCATCGGTATAAGCAACATTACCGTCAGACACGTCAGACCAGATATTTCATGGTCTGTTGGTCCGAGCGATATCGTCACCCGACTCGTGAGATCCAGATAATTCCGGAACTCATCGGTCTGAGCGATATTACCACCACGGTCCGGACATTACCGGATTCCGTCGGTCTAAGTAATATCACCGCCCAACACGTACAGCTCGGCTTGAAGACTTGATTCCGTCGAGGTATTACTCGACCTCGTCTTAACAAGTAGCTAGGGTAGCATATCTGCTTGGACAGATATGCTTGGCGGGGTCGAGGTCAGTCCTCCTCCCCAACTGTTTCCAGGGCTCATCGGTATAAGCAACATTATCGTCAGACACGTCAGACCAGATATTTCATGGTCTAGTTGGTCCGAGCGATATCGTCACCCGACTCGTGAGATCCAGATAATTCCGGAACTCATCGGTCTGAGCGATATTACCACCTAATTTGTACGGTCCGGACATTACCGGTTTCCGTCGGTCTAAGTAATATTACCGCCCAACACGTACAGCTCGGCTTGAAGACTTGATTCCGTCGAGGTATTACTCGACCTCGTCTATACAAGTAGCTGGGGTAGCGTATCTGCTGGACAGATATGCTTGGCGGGGTCAATGTTAGTCCCACTGGGCGTAGATAGACTTCTCGCGATCTAAAGATCTGGATAATGGTGGCTGCGCTCTTGGGTGGAGCTGCCTACGTACCCTGAATAGGGATCAAGCCTAAACGTAGTTCAAGGGGGGTGAGAGTTTGTAGACGTTTTGCCGAACTACTTTGGTGATGGGATTAGGTCATTCCAAGTTGGTTCCTGTTTCCTTATCACCGAACTCTCTTTGCCATGACGTATTAACTTGAGCTTGCTTTTTCGAGCTTTATTACGAGTTAATCATCGTGGGCTTTTTCTTGTGAACCTATTGGTTTTCAAGAGTTTGGTTTTTAGGTCGAATCTTTCTAGAGGAAGAGCTCGTCTAGAAGATTTGACCTTTTGTTGTATGCTTTGATCGAGTTGTTCGAGTCTTAGCACTTTTTCGAGCCTCCGCGAATGAATTTAATTCATTTGAGGGTGGGTGGCTCCACTCCCCCGAAAACTTGTGAAATCAGCGTGAGCATGAGTTCGCAAAGTTCTTAAACTCGGGTTGAGGTTTTCGTTAGCTGTCTGAGAAGACGCTCCACTCCCCCGCGAGATTGTGAGCTCTGCATAAGCTAGAGCTCGCTATCTTTTGGTGCGGGCGGGCGGGTGACCGCGAGGGTCATTGAGCTGCGGCGTGAGCTGAGCTCTCTGAACACCGGGTCGAGTCGAATCGCTTCTTATGTGAAAGAGGTGATTCTTGGGAGATGATTCCGATCTCGCGTTCCCTTTTTCGGGGTGCTTTGTCGTTATCGTTCGATGAGGGCTGATTGGCTTTTTCCATTTTTGCCTCAGCTCTGCTTTTTAGCTAATTCCTTAGCTCTGGCTCGGCATTCGTCGGTGGAATGGCCGTAGATTTGGTGATGTTCGCAGAACTTCTCTAAATCGGAACTCGGGTTCGGTTTGAGAACTGAGTTCGCGAATGAAAGAGAGTGTTGCGGTAATCTTCCTTTGCGATGTCTTTCTAGGAGGAGATTGATCTCCTCTTCAAAGAGTAGCAAAGGTTGACGCGCAGCGAAGTGCATCGTCGAGTGATACAGGAGGTCGAACGATTAGTTCTTCTCTGAATTTTGATTTGTACCACAGGTTGTTTCGGAAGGCTAGTAGAGCTACTGCCTCGTTAGGGTTTTCGATCTTAGCAATGATTGCTTTGAATCTATTGACGTAGGATCGAAGTGATTCGTTTGGAGCTTGAGAAAGCTTCCAGAGATCGGCTTCGAAACTTCTGATTCGATGAAGATCGAATATTGGTTTACGAATGCCGAAATCAGCTGGTCGAAATTATCTATTGATTTTTCATCCAGCGTTTGCAAACCATTTTTTAGCTGGTCCGGCTAGGTTTTCAACAAAGAGTTGGCAGCAAGCTGCTTCTATCTCTTCGGGAGAAAATTGAGCTCGAAGTATTTCGAGATAAAGAGCTCGAATATAAGCTCGTGGATCGCTGTTACCAGAGTATTCTGGGATACATAGCTTGTAAGTATCGCGCAGACAGGTGTTAGCGATCCTGGATGAGAAGGGAGTTTGTTGTGTCTCCCTGATTACTTTGTCGATATCTGGAATCAAACTCATTGTTTGGTTAAACGTTGAGTTCGCTTGCCAGAATGCGAGGTTTGTTTGGTCCTGGAATCTTTCGAAAGATTCGCAGTCCAAAAGGTTTCGCGGATCGACAGGAATCCGATTAGTTGAAATCGGATGGGATAGAGCTCGATTTGACGAGCTGTTTGCTTTTGTCAATCGAGCTAGATCTGTCGGATCGTTTGCTCTATGAAATTGAGCTCGATCGACTAGATCATTTGTTGCGGGAAACTGTTGATAGTTTCCGTTCACAACAGTTCGAGCTGTTGCAGGGAGCTGCGAGCTCAAAATTTCATCGGACTGATTTTTGAGCTGAGACATCGCCTGCAAGCTTGAGTTGGAAGCCATAGTTTCGGGCCATCTAAATATAGTTGGCTCGATACGTGATAGCTTTGGAGGTGGAGATGGAAGTCGCTCTGTTGGCTGAGATCCTATCTCCGATTTGCTTGAATCTGGAATGTTCAAGCTGCTCATTGGCGAGCTCATCGGTGGGACGAGAGTCTGGAAGACATGAGCGCGCAGTGGCGCCTCATCCCGTTTCGACGAGCTGTTTAACGAGGTCATCGGTGGGATGAGAGTCTGGATGACAGAGCACGCGGTGGTGCCTCATCCCGTTTCGACGAGCTGTTAGGTTCGTAGATTGGTGAAGAGTCGAGCTGAGTTCCCGGAGGAGGACTTATAATCGTCCGTAGCTCAGCAAGACTTCGTTCATATTTTTCCAACCTGATTTTTTGGTCGTATTGACTGTTAATCAGGTCGGTGAGCATTCGCTTGATTCGGGCTTGGTCGTCCGGATTCGGTCGAGCCAAGGCAAACGATGTTGACACAGTTTGCGTCGGAGTTTCCGACTGATCGGTGTCGAGGTAATCGGGAAATCTTTAGATTTGACCCGAATCCGCAAATGAGGTTTCTCAATTGCGTGCGAGATCTGATTCGGTAGAATCGAGTTCTCGGCTGTCACAGGAGTGACGAGGTTGATCACCGATGGTTTCACGCGGGCTGGAACATTCGAGTTCGCTGCCGCGGAGGTGATAACCGGATCGATCAGGACGCTCGATCTACTAGCAGTTTGGCTGCTGCCAGTTGGCGAGGTGATCGGGTTTTTCGATGTGTCTGCAGTTTTGGCACTGCTGACATCCGAAGTGATTTGATCCGATGGGATCTGAGATTGGGAGCGAGCTCCCTGAGAATTTGATAGGACTGAGTCCATTTCGTTCTCAACTGGTCTAGGTTCGACCCTTGTGTAAGAGAAAGCTATTGTCTCCCCTCCTTCTAGCGCCAAAATGTGGGTTCGGAAAACCACACTCAAAATTTATGTGTATTTTGTAGGGAGAAATTGCTGTGGAATCAGAGGTTAGATTCTGATGTAAGTCGAATGATTCGTAGACAAATATTTGACGAAATCGGACTTAGGCTAATCGAATAAAGTGGTTACAAAACCGGCCTAAAAGACCATGTAAAACACTAGGATTCGACTAAGCAAAAGAGATGGAAATGAGGTGGTGGCTGCGCTCGTTAACGAGCTGCCTACGTACCCTGTTTTAGGGATCAAGCCTGGACGTAGTTCGATTGTAAGTTGTTCTCTATTTCGAGTCGTTTTCTGAAGAGAAATGACCACGAAAAGAGCTAAAGGGGTGTGAAGATGACGATAAATCTCAGGTTATCGGAGTGATCCGAAGGTAAGAGATTATGTCGAACTTCTGCCGGAAGTGATTTCCGGCTAGAAAGATCAGGGCTTTCTGGGATTATCTCAAAGATCAAGGATAAGATCGAAGAGAAAAGATATGAGAATATCTCAAGACGAAGAAGAAGAACTTCACTCTGTTTCTCTGTGAAAAGATGATGAGAAGAACTTGTTATGATTTTCGATCAAAAGAATGTCCAAAAGAACATTCTGCCTTGTGATCAAGAATCGTCCTCTTTTTATAGCTCCGAAGTAGATCGCAACCTCCTCCGCGTATCTCGTCCACGTGCAACTACCGATCCCGCTATTTCCGGATCTGAACAGTCGAAGCGAGATTCTCGTTTGACTCGTTCAAACTCAGCTTGCGGACTTGACTCCGTCGAGCTAGAGCTCGACTTCGTCTTCACAAGTAGCTCGGACAGTAAACAGCTGGATTTTGGACAAGGATACTTGGTGGGCTCGAGGTCATTTTACTGGGCCTGAGTGGACTTATCTTGACCTTAGGACTTAGGTGATGGGCCTTATGGGCCGGATTTCTGGAGGGAAATCCAGGTCCAACAAACATATTATAGCGTTTATCATTTCAAAAACGCTATAAAAAAGTCATGCATCCGTCAACTATAGCAGAAGCACATAAAACACTATACTAAAGTGCTAATAATGCATGTTTTTCTTGTAGTGAAGATTCATTAGTAGCTTGGCGAAAGTTGGAGATCTTGTTTCTAACAGAAAATGATCTTTGTTTGGTGTAGAAATGGTTGATGAAAGCGGCCTTGTACGCATCCCAAGTGGTGATGGAGTGAGCGGGCAGAGACTTCAACCATCTTGAAGCTTTGTCGCCAAGACATAATGAAAAGAGTTTGCACTTCAAGTAATCGGCTGAAACTCCATTGGATCTAGTAGTGCTGCAAATATCATCTAAGTTTTCTATGTGATCAAGAGGATGTTCGGCTGGAAGGCCATTGAATTGGTTCTGCCTAACCAATGCTATGATTTGAGGCTTGATCTCATAGTCATTCCTTGCAGGAAGTGGTGGATGGATTGGATTCCTATCCGTGAAGAAAGCATCGCAGAGTCGTAGTCTCCGATCGTTTGAATGTTAGCTTGAGGTTTCACATCAACATCCCCAGGAGGATGTTGTGGATTTAAGGGAGGAGGTGGATCTTTTCCTTCTTTGTTAGCTCTAGCTACCTCAGTGTCATGAGCTGCACGAGCTGCGTTCTCGGCCATCTCTTGAGCTTTTTGTCTCCTAAGTATCTTCTCAAGCTTGTCTATCTCCGGATGTTCGACTAGGTTGTCTTTGTTAGACTTCCTAGTCATGCACCTGAAAAGAATCTAGGAAACAAACTAAATCAAAAGGGAAAAACAAAAGCAAAAACAAAATCCAAAATAAAATGAGAATAAAAACTAGAAATTCAAAAGCAAAAACCAGCAAGAAAAGTAAGATTCTAGACTAGATCCTAGTCGAGATTCAAAGGTACTACTGCAGTCCCCGACAACGGCGCCAAAAACTTGATGTGAGTCAGGTTTTACCAAACTCTTTAGACCTCTGCAAGGTTTTACCAAACTCTTTACCAAAACCGTCTAGAACACAGATCACAAATATAAAACCTTTCCACTTTCGAGGGTCCGGTTCCTTTGTTAATTGATGTACTTGCATTTTGACATGGTTTTAGTACATCTTTTATGCATCTTTTGCATAGTTTTAGCATCCATTAGCATCATATCTTGTTCCTTTTCCCTTCTTATGCATTCATAGTAGTTTTAGGTTGCATTTGCATACATATGCATGTTTGGTCCTTGAAATAGGTCTTTTGGAGCACTTTGGAGCATTTGGGACGTGAGGAGCAAGGAAGGACTTGGTGCATGGACAGCTCAACTGGACACGCAAAGGAAGAAGGAGGAAGCCATCTTGAAGACCAGCTCGACCACCTACTCGACCATCCGGTCGAGTTCCTCAACTCGACCGGCCAAGCTTCAACTCGATCGAGCTGAGAGTCAACAGTCAAACCCGAAAAATGTTGCTTCCCCCTTGACTTTCCTTTGACCCTAAACCTATGTTGCTTCCCCCTTGACTTCCTTTGACCCTAAACCTCTTGTATTTAAAGGCTCTAAGCCACGAAAAAGACAACAATCTTTAGCTTATTTTTGTTTTAGCTTTTCTTTAATTTGTAATTTACTTTTTGCAACCTAAGCCATCTTTGTGTTCTTGAGCTCTTGCTCTTGAACCTTAGATCTAGGCTATTTCTTTGTATTTGCACTTGCTTATTTCAATAAAAGTTGTTTAGTTTCATCTCCTCTTTCATTTATGTCTTTCATTGCATTTGATTGTGTTTACATTCATGTGTAGTGAGTAGTTACCTTTAGGGTTTAAGATGGGCTAGATTAGAGGATCTTATGCTTAATCTCTTTTGCTTATGTTCTTAATCTAGAAATCTCTCTCTTTTGGACAAACCTTAAGGCTACATGACCACTACCCCTGGCTTGTATGTCATAGGCGATTTCCACATGGAAGTGATGGAAATCGCTTGGAAAAGGTCCACTAAGAGCTCCAATAAACCTTGCTCTCGAAATGGAGTTCATAGGTGTTGGATGGATTAGTTTGAGCAATGATCCTATGCCTCCAAGGCTTGATTCTCACTGGCTAACCCCCTGTTTCTGAGATCTTCCTTGGTTGATAGCTTTCACCTTGGGAAAGGGTTAGCTAGGCATTGAGAAGCTCAATATCAAGAGATACCTTGATACAAGTTGTTAAGAGCAAGATTGATTAAGTATAGTTCCCTATTGTAAGACCCTGTCTTAGACCCTAAATTCGCATTAGCTTGTTAAAGTTCTGCCTTTATCGCTTTTACGTTAACTCGACCGAGCTTGGTTACTCTGTTCCCACTCGACTCGAGTCCTTGGTCGAGCTGCTTGCTTTACTGCTTTTTTATTTTATGCACTGCATTTCTTCTTTAGGTTGTTAGATTATTCCCCCTTTATTGTACTGCTTGACTTTTTGTTTTGCATATTCATAGAGCAACATTTCACCCTTTTGGATTGATAACCTCTTATACTTCAATGACTATGATGGTTAAGAGGAATTGATTGATTGTGATTGCACCATACCATCATCTTCATTTACCACTGTTTGCATTCCACCTCATATCATTACATCATTTCATATCACACACACAAATCCTATCATCAATTTGGCGCCGTTGCCATTTGGGTTGAATTTTGTTGCATTTGAGTTTCAATACACTTGGACGATCAAGCTATCCCACCCCTGTTCTTTGTATTGCTGGGTTTTTGATTCTTTTTGCAGGTGTATGCGAACTCGATCGAGTCGAACAACTGAAGACTTGGTCGAGCTAGACTTTACACGGGTAGAAAGAAAGTCAGAGAACTCAGAGGGTACAAGAGAACCTGAGGTGCTTGTTACTGATACCATGGATGTACCAGAGGGGAATGGAAACCCTTTGGGTAATGGACTCGGTCGAGCTAGGCAAACTCGACCGATTGGTCTAAGGAGATGCTCCAAACCGCCATCAACAGAGACAAGGGATTGTTCCACCACCAGTGCAGAACCACAACTTTGAGATCAAGCTGGGAATGATCAACCTTGTCAGAACAAGATGTTCCATGGATTGCCAAGTGAAGACCCCATTGATCACCTTGATGAGTTTGATAGGCTTATGTGATTTGACAAGATCAATGGTGTCTCTGAAGATGCCATCAAGCTGAGACTCTTTCCTATGTCTCTTGCTGACAAAGCTCACCAATGGGAGAAGAGCTTGCCCCATGGCACAATCACCACTTGGGATGAATGCAAGAAGGCCTTTCTTGCTAAGTTTTTCTCCACCGGTCGCACAGCCAAGCTAAGGAGTGAGATATCAAGCTTCATAGAGGAACAATGAGACTTTTGCTGAGGCTTGGGAGAGATTCAAGGGCTACACAAGTCAGTGCCCACATCATGGATTCAACAATGAGTCATTGCTCTCTACTCTTATAGAGGTTGCTTGGCAAGGTATAGAGAGATGTTGGACACAGCCAGCAATGGAACTTCCTTAATCAGGATGTGGATGATGGCTGGCAGCTTGTGGAAAACATTGCAACTCCAATGGAAGCTATGGAGAAGAGTATGATCGCACCAACCGGAGCTCGACCCACCACTCGATCGAGTCGATGAGAAATTGAGAAAAGATGTCAAATCGTTGAATGAGAAGTTGGATAAGCTTATCTTAGCTCAGTCCACAATGAAGAAGTCAATTTTGTGTCTGCTGAAGAGATGGAACCAGTCCAAGAAGGGGAGGATACACAATTTGCTGAAGTATGTTACATGAGCAATGGGCAAGGAGGTTACAACAAAGGATACTATAATTACAAGTCCAACCCAGCCATGTCATACAGAAACACTGATGTTGCCAACCCTCAGGACCAGGTTTACCCTCAACAACAGCAAGCTCGATCGAGTCAAGCTCCACAACATGGGTATGGTCCTAAAAACAACTACCAAGGCCCTCAAGGGACTTTTCCTGGTCAGCAAATGCACATACCACCTGGCTTTCCCCACCAACCACCCCAGCCTGCACCTACACCTGAGCATGAGCTCAAAGCTATGCTGAAACAATTGCTTCAAGGTCAAGCTGATGGTGTGTGGAGACAAGCAAGAAGTTGCTGAAATCAACTCCAAGATTGAGAACTCAACACAAGAGTGTACTCTCTGGAGAATCATGCTTCTTCTGCTGCTGCTGCTAAAGCAAGGACAACTACCTGGTAAAGCTGTTCAGAACCCCAAGGAACAGTGCAAGGTCATTTCACTCAAGAAGGTCTTGATGAAGAAGAGGATCAAGAGAGAGTCATGGAAGAGTTTGTTTGCTGCTGAATGACGACGAGATTGTTGCTGCTGAGGCTCCTGGAGTCCAGATTGATCAACCTGAAGTGCAAGCTACTACCATAGCCATTCACACTTCACCAGTTGAGCTCGCACAACAAGCTCGATCGGCAGCTCGATCGAGTCACTCTAGCTCGATCGAGTCAGACATCAGTCCTCAAACCGATTTTGCTTGATCCTTACCAGCCAGTTGACCCATCCTCATCTCGCCTACTCAGTCAAGGCCATAAGGAAGTGATTCACAAGTTCAGAAGAGACCTCAGTGAGATTGGAAGTTGAGTTGCCTTCTATGGAAAGCATGAGTGAGGCATTTGAGCAAATGAAGTGATTCAAGATGTTATGGCTAACAGGAAAAGGTTTCAGAGCTTCTGGAGATGTCTACTCACCAAATCAACCTGCTTACCTCACCTACTTTCTTACCAAAGGTGAAGGATCAAGGGAAGTTCACTCTCCCTTGCACACTTGGGCATATTGAGCTTGACAATGCCTTGGTGGATTCTGGTGCAAGCATTAATCTGGCAACTTCAAAATCTTTTGTTGGTGTGTTCAAGAACTATCACTTGAAAATAGGAGAATGCATCATCCAAACTGACTCACTGTCATGGAAATGGAAGAAGAGAAGGATCTACCTCTGCTATTGGGAACCCCATTCCTTAGCACAGTTGGCGCTTCAATAGACTTTCACAAGCAAGAAGTGATTCTTCACAAGGTGAATAGTTTGGTGTCTTATCGCTTGCAGCCTAGAGGATCAGACTTTTGTGCCACAATTGAAAGCACTCCTCTAGTTCCAAGCTCATGAAGTTACAAAGGTTGTGAAGGAAAAGGGTTGACAAAGAGCCAAGAGTTGTGAGAGATAAGGTTGAGAAGGATCAAAGAGTTGATAAGGGACCAAGGATTGAGAAACCACGCCTTGAGAGGCCAGAGTTGAGAGACCACGATCTGATAGGCCACGAGCTGATAGACTTGTTCAAGCACCATTGTGTCTTGATGAGGAAAGCCTCCAAGCTTTGTTTGATGAGCCACTAGGAAGCGCTCAAAAAGAAGGGGAGGATGCAGCCTCAAAGGCACTTGTGGGAGAGAAAAGAAAGAACCCACCAGCTCAGGTTTCCTCAGCCAAGCCATCTCAGCTCACAATGACCTTGTTCCCCACCAAATTTGAAAATGGAAAGATTGAGTACAAGATAAGGTACAAAGGGAGATCAAGACCATTCTCTAGAGCCAAGGCCTTGGTCACTTCAGAGCAGTCCAGGGATCCAACCAAGCTAAAGGAGCTTCTGTCTCAAGTCCTCACTATCACCCTTGATGGTGGGACTAGCTCAACCAATGCCTAAGAGGTAAAGGTCAAGCTATGGGACCTTAAAACAAGCTCACTTGGGAGGAAGTCCCATGACTATCCTTGTACATACTTTTTAATGCAATTTCTATCTAGTTTTGTGTCTTAACGTTTCAGGAATATTAAGTTTAGGTGACAAGAAGCCAGCTCGACCGCAGCTCGATCGAGCTAGAAACAAGGGTAACTCGATCGAGTTCCACAACTCGACCGAGGAAGGTAAATTTTTGAATTTCAAATTTTGGAACCGTTTCCTATGGTCAAGGAGTGGGTCCCACATCTAAATTTTGGTCCCCCACTTCCCAAAATCGATCAGAAAAACCCTTTACCTTTTGTCCCCTCTTTAAACCCTCTTTTAATCCTAACCACACATCTCAAACACTCCCTTTTCCCCATAACTCGATCGCGCCCCCTTCTCTCTTTATCTCACACTCAAAATTTTCTGAAAACACCATCTCTCTCCCTTCTCTCTAAGAAAATCCGAAAATCTCTCTTCATCCCTTGAGTTTTTGGCGATTTTCCTTGTTTTATATCTTAAATTGCTTTAGTTTCTAGCTACTGTTCTAGAACATCCGTCATTCAAGCAAGGTTGAACCCTAAACCCTCAAGTCTATAGTTTTGATTCCTCTCTCTCTTATTGCATTTTGTTCTCTTGAATTTTTGCTTGCATGTGTCTCTTGTGAGTTGTTCTTGAAGTATTGCATTCATGTTTATCTTTTGCTTTAAGAATCTTGAACCAACCTCACCTCACCTCTGTTTTGTCATTTAAAATTGTTGCATGTGCTTAATCCCTTTAAATATGAGTTTGGTATTGCTAGGATGCTTTAATCTTCACTATAATTGCTTATTGTTCCAAGTTCTTGATGTTCTTAGATCAATTTGATGTTTAAGCATCCTATCCTGCTCTTAATACTTGATTTAGATTCGGTTTGCTCTGTTTTCACCTAGCTCGATCGAGTTTGTCACTCGAGTTTTTTTACTCGATCGAGCTGGGTGTCGAGCTGACCGAATCAATCATTGCAATGCTAATTCTTGGGACGTTTTCTGAATTTCAGGAACCCTAGTTGTAAGAGCAACATAACAAGGATGACAAATATTGAGGGAAGCCGTGCTTCACAAAGGAGAATGGTGGACGGAGAAACAAGCAATGCAATTGAAAGGAGGCGAAAGTTGCAAGCCGATTTGGAGGGAATGCTTCAAAGGGTTGACGATTCTGATGCAGAGGGATACGTTTAGTCTGAATTGTAGTCTTCGATTGAAAGATTGAGGGAAGAGAGAACGACCAAGAAGAGGAAGTACCCCATAAGTAGTGAAAGTGAAGAAGGAGAGTTTGAGATTGGGGTAAACATTGGAAGAGAGGAGAGTGATGAGTCTGAAAGTGAAGAAGGAGAAGAGGTTAATCAAGAGATTGATGAGAGTAATCAAGATGAGCCAACGGAGGAGGCTGAGCCACAAGAAGTGGAGGATGAACTCCCCATGTTTGAAGAGCACTACAATGCTCTCTCTCTATGGACTTTGTGGAAACCAAGTACCCACATGACAAAACATGAAGGCACTTGGGATCTTCAAGGATGTGGAGTTAGAGCTTAAGAACATGCACTTGGCCAGTTCTTCTCTCATCGCATGGAATCATACAAGGAGCTCACTTGTGAGTTCTTGGCATCGATGAGGTACCACAAGTATGATGAGCTCGATCGAGCTGACTTGGACAAGGCTGGGGATGGATAACATTCTTGGCAAAGGAGAGAAGGAAGATGATCACCTTCAGGCAGCTTGAGATCTTGTTTGGCTTCCTATGGAGAAGGAACCCATTGGGATATCAAGGAGAATGAGCTCCAAAGTGTGTGGGCTACAATCGCTGAGGAAGGGTTCTCTTCTTCAAGGTCCAAGGCTGCTCATATAAGGAGTCATGTGCTGAGATATGTGCACAAGGCCCTTGCCAACACCTTCTTTGCAAGGAAGGCAACATGGACGATCAATGAAGGAGAAGTCAAGCTACTTGACATGGGGATTAAGCCCATCATCTCACGCACCATGGATGGGAAGAATGTCAGAGGAGATAGAGCACACGCAGAAACCTTATGCCCCTCCTCGATCAGCTACTCTCCTACAGCACCACAGCCTATAGCACTCGATTTTAACAAGGAAGAAGGCTAAGTGTTGGAGGGATCATCACACCTATCCTCTGCGCAGCTGGTGTACAACTAAACAAGAAGAAGGCAACTCCAGCTGGGTGGATGGACATCAAGTTTGCAAGACCAACACTGTAACACCCCCGACTCGATCTAACATAGACAAAGCCGGTGAGCGTCACAATTTGCCGAGGTTTGCTGGATAGGCCGTCCCGGACGAAGAACACATCACAGTCCAGGTCAGCCCGTCCCGCAGCTCGACCCTCTTGGCCACGGCCTAAGGATTTTCAACCCGTACCAAAGCCGAGAGTTGTGTTAGCCCGGACAAAGCTAATATCAGATGAAACCAGTTGATATAGAAAATAAACTTTATTAATCTATATAAGGTTTCACAAAACATCGGAAATACATCACATTCGAGCCTAATGCCCAAAACCCACACTACATAAATTCAAAAGCGTTTATTTTACAAAGGCAAGACAAACTACGCTGGCGGCCTAACGTCCTTGCTCCAACTACTGGTTTCCTGCAAAAGAGAGTGGGGGGTGAGCGCTAATCGCTCAGTGAGTTGTAGCTCCCACTAACAAGCAATAATAATCCCAACCCAAAAACCCAAAATAACACACAACAAGCAATGTTGCTATAACCCCTAGACTGACCACACAACAATCAAACAAGAACATGCACGATCAATCAGAGATTATAAACAACAACAATCAATCAATGCTCAAACATGCAATAAATAAACTTAACATCACACTCAACCACTTTCTCTTTTGCGCGTTCGGTACTTCCCGTGAACACCTATCTCACAGCCACACAGGCACGCGAGATAGAACATCACTACCCGAGTTCCATCTCCCAGACAGTCACATCCCGTTGGATTGCCGTTTCCACGGTTCACAACCCAAACGAGTTCTGTCTCCCAGATGGTCACATCCCGGGCTGTCTATTCCATACTCGGCCATAGGCAGCAACCCCGTCTCTCCGAGTATTCTCATTAGTCAATCCATTGACTACATGAGGTGGAATAGTACTCGGCCATAGGCTGCTATCCCGTCTCTCCGAGTCTTCCCACCTAGCCAGTCCATTTGCTAGGAAGGGGTACCAAAGAAGACCGAACCGCCAACATCAACATCAAACAAGTAACCATGTAACCTCACATGTAATATAATAACAATAAACAAGATCTAACAAACAAGCAAGCATCATAACAAACAACATCAAACATAGAACAATCAAACAATCAAACAATCAAATCAAATCAATCAAACAAATCAACCAAATCAAACCAATCACACAATCTAGCAATCATTCCCTAACAAGCAATCAAACATCACCACAACTCACAATCAAAGTGCTTTCGGCTGAATGGTTTCTAACTTAGGTTTACTACTCTGGGTTTACCGCTAAACCGCCGGCTTGCCCTAAGCTTCTGCCCAACGCTCCCTCTCTTCTTCTTCTTCTTCTTCTCTTTCTTCTTCTTCTCCTCCTCCTCCTCTTTCTTCTTCTGCTTCTTCTGGGCGTCCTCCCTCTCACTCTCTTTCTCTCTCTATTTTCTCTCTCTTTCTTTCTGATTTTTGGTGTGGTTTGGAAATGAGGCTAAAGGCTCCTATTTATAGGCTTGGAGGGAAGCTGGTGGTGGATCTCCTTGCTTCAGGACGTGACACCTCTCCTTTACATGCAACCAATGGCGTGAAGACATTCCTCCAGCAGCTTGGACCAATCCCTATCCTTCCATGACAATGGCACCTTCCCATTGGTCCATTTTCTAAGCTGCTGGGTAGCTGCAATGATTGGTCTATTCAAGATGACCATCTCCTCCTTGATCCTATCTTCCTGGAATGAGTGGCTTCATCCCATTGGCTCCTTCCTCAAGTTGCTGGGTGTTAGACATGATTCGTCCAACACATTTTCGTCCATTATGAGCAGCTGAGTGCTCACACTTGATTGGTCCAGCACAATTTCGTCCTATGTAGCTGCTGGTGTCGCCTCCTTACTGGTTTAGACTATTCTTATCATCTCCAAGTAGCTGGTGTTGTCATCCCATTGCTCCATCCGCCTCTTTCCTTTCGAGGAGGGTTTCTACGTTTCCTCTTTTCCGGAGGGTTTCGTCCCCGTCGTGCTTGAGAATTAAAATTTCCTATTTTAATCCTTTCGTCAGTTCCATGCTTTTGAGCTTTTACTTAGCTGCTCGGAAATGTCCGGAAATTCCTTATCCCGGTCATACCGTTCTTGAAACAGCTTTATCTTCTCTTCGTCTTCAGAGTTGATCATCCCATCCGGACCATTGGGATTGGGATTGTGCGGGAATAATTCAGCTCTGATGTGGGATATTATAAACACCCTCATCGATCACAAGGAGTTGAGTAGGAAATATCAATTCCTATTCAAACATTCCATGGCTGGTGCTTCCAAGATGCTCCTGCCCAACCCTGAACTCACCACAGTCATCAGGGGCGAGAACATTGACTTTCGCCCTCCACTTCACACGTTAGTTGGGCATGAGGATGAACCCCTCTGTTGTGGCTGCCCACAAGAGGATTGGACTTCTCCAAAAGTTCAACAAATGGCAAGGGAAAGCCATTGAGAAGATGCAAAAGTCCATGGACAAGATGGTGAGCAAGATCAAAAGTTTGGAGAAGAAGGTTTCTGGTTCTTCAAGCAAGAAGAAGAAGTCCCCAAGGCTCCCTTCCCTAGGAGTAGATCTCTCCTCACCACTCCAAGGAGGCTCCCTGCCCAAGAGCCTCACAGAGCCTCTCTTTCGAGCCAAGGGAAGGAGGACACAGAGAAGGAGGAAGAGTTCCAAGGCCAGACGCTCCAGCTCGACCACCGGACTCGATCGAGTCCAACAGAGGAAACTCAACTCGATCGAGCTGAGGTCGAGTTGACCTGGAGGAGCCAGTTTTGGATTTGATACGATCCAGCACCTTACCAGGACTTCCCCAGAGCAGAGAACCCATACGGCGTTCGAGCTAGCCAGCTCCACCAAGGCCAAGGAGCCACACCCACTTTGAGGATAAGAAGAAGAGGAGCCGCAAGCTCGATCGAGTGAGGAGGTCGAGTGGAGTGCTCCTGATGGCCGTCTCCCTCTCCAGACCACGACCTTGCTCCCAGTTCTTTGGGGGGCACTGAGGTATCCAAACACACACCCTTGTAATACCATTTCATTTTCTTGCATTTGTTCTTTTTTTCTTGGTTTTGCCCTCTTGAATCTTTCACTGAATTTCTCTCACACAAGGGACTGTGTGATTTAAGTTTGGGGGAGGGTTCAAGAGATGATTTAACCTTGTTTTCTTTGTTCTTAGTTTTTCATTCATCTTTTGCATAGAAAAACCAAAAAAATCATAAAATTTTCAAAAAATCCAAAAATATTTTCATCTTTTTGCATTCATATTTGTTAGACTTGTTTAGGATTGCATCTTTTCACTTGCATTGTTGATTTGACTTTGAAAACTTGTTCATCATTTGCGATTTCTTGAGTGCCCTGTTTTTAGATTCTTTTGTGCATTAGGGTGAGATTGATTGAGCAGCAAGAACCATGTTTATCTTGATCATATCACTGCATGCACATCTCATTCAACCATTGCTGTGATTTGATGCATTTCCCTATCTATTTGAACCATAACTTGATCTTTAATTACCAATGCTTGCATTTGATTTCAACTCATGGCTACCACATACATATCTGGACATTCTTTACCTATTTTCATATCCCTCTTGCTTGTCCAGATAGCTGATCTCCATCTTTGAGACAGTTACCACACCTTAAACCTAAGCCTTTTTCATTTCAAACCCCTTATTATCTCTTGTGCGAATTGTGAGAACCTTTCTTGGCTTTGCTTAGCATAAGGTGTTGTGTTTAAACCGGCAGGGGCAGTAGTTCTAGTTATCTAGTCCTCTTGGGTTTAGGGTTTAGGGAAATAAGGGGAGGTTTGAAATGAAAAAGACCCTCTAAACCCTAAACCCTAAACCCCAAACACTCAAAAAAGACCCTCTTTGTCTCTTAACCCATAAACCCTTAAACCAAATGAGTTGATTGATCTTGCATGTTTTTGGTTCACTTTTACTTAATAAATGTTAAAGGGATTTGCTGATTTGAATGCATTGTTTGAGTGACTGTGAAGTGGGATTGATGTTGATAAGCATGGTTAAAATCTTAATGAATATCTCTCACCTTGTTGCATTCTAGAATCTCTAAGTTGGACATTTAGCAAATCGCTTTTGAGGACATGTTTTTAAGGTTGAATCAACTTGTTTTCAAACCTCATCTCTTTCTTGTTCTATTTGTTTGCTTGAGGGCAAGCAAAGGTCAAGTTTGGGGGTGTTGATGTACTTGCATTTTGCATAGTTTTAGTACATCTTTTATGCATCTTTTGCATAGTTTTAGCATCCATTAGCATCATATCTTGTTCCTTTTCCCTTCTTATGCATTCATAGTAGTTTTAGGTTGCATTTGCATACATGTGCATGTTTGATCCTTGAATAGGTCTTTTTGGAGCACTTTGGAGCAATTGGGACGTGAGGAGCAAGGAAGGACTTGGTGCATGGATTCAGCTCAACCGCACAAGCTTAGGATGAAGAAGGAAGCCATCTTGAAGTCAGCTCGACCCATCTACTCGACCAACCGGTCGAGTTCCTCAACTCGACCGGCCAAGTTCAACTCGATCGAGCTGCGAGTCAATGGTCAAACCCGAAAAATGTTGCTTCCCCTTTGACTCCCCTTTGACCCTAAACCTAATCCTTCTTGTATTTAAAGGCTTGTGCCACGAAAAAGACAACAATCTTTAGCTTATTTTCGTTTTAGCTTTTCTTTAATTTGTATTTACTTTTTGCAAAACCTAAGCCTCTCTTTGTGTTCTTGAGCTCTTGCTCTTGAACCTTAGATCTAGGCCTTATCTTTCTGTATTTGCACTTGCTTATTTCAATAAAAGTTCTTTAGTTTCATTCCCTCTTTCATATTATGTCTCTTTCATTGCATTTGATTGTGTATTTCATCATGTGTAGTGAGTAGTTATCCTTAGGGTCAAGATGGGCTAGACTAGAGGATCCTTATGCTTAATCTCTTTTGCTTTATGTTCTTAATCTAGAAATCTCTCTCTTTTGGACAAGCCTTAAGGCTACATGACCACTACCCTGGCATGTATGAGTCTAGGCGATTTTCCTCATGGGAAGTGTTGGGAAATCGCTTGAAAAGGTCCACTAAGAGCTCCAATATGCTTGCTCTCGAAATGGAGTTTATAGGTGTTGGATGGGTTAGTTTGAGCAATGATCCTACTGCCTCTAAGGCTTGATTCTCACTGGCTAACCCCCTGTTTCTGAGATCTTGCCTTAGATGATAGCTTTCACCTTGGGAAAGGGTTAGCTAGGCTTGAGAAGCTCAATACCAAGAGATAGCTTGAGTACAAGTGGTTAATGAGCAAGATTGATTAAGTATAGTCTTCCCCTAGTCGCAAGACCCTGTCTTAGACCCTAGCCTTCGCATTATCGTATTAAAGTTCGCATCTTTATCGCTTTTCCTCTGTTTTTACGCTAACTCGACCCTCAACTCGATCGAGCTCAGTTACTCTGTTTCCACTCGATCGAGCCCTTGGTCGAGCTGCTTTCATTTACTGCTTTCTTTTACTTTCTGCATTGCATTTCATTTCATTAGGTTGCTAGAGTTACTTCCATCATCTTTACTGTCTGCTTGACTTCCTTGTGTTTGCATATTCATAGAGTAGCAACAAACCCTTATGGATTGATAACCTCTTATACTACATCGACTATGATGGTTAAGAGGAATTGATTGATTGTGATTGCACCATACCATCTCATCTTTATTCACCACTGTTTGCATTCCACCTCATATCACTTACATCATTTCATATCATCTCATATCACCACACACAAATCCTATCATCAATTTTTGCATTCCACGCTGACCGCACCATTTTTTTTTTTGTTTTTTTGAAACTAAAGAACTTTTATTGAAATAAGCAAGTGCAAATACAGAAAGATAAGGCCTAGATCTAAGGTTCAAGAGCAAAAGCTCAAGAACACAAAGAGAGGCTTAGGTTTTGCAAAAAGTAAAAATACAATTAAGGAAAGCTAAAACGAATATAAGCTAAAGATTGTTGTCTTTTTCGTGGCCACAAGCCTTTAAATACAAGAAGGATTAGGTTTAGGGTCAAAGGGGAGTCAAAGGGGAAGCAACATTTTTCGGGTTTGACCATTGACTCCGCAGCTCGATCGAGTTGGAACTTGGCCGGTCGAGTTGAGGAACTCGACTGGTTGGTCGAATAGATAGGTCGAGCTGACTTCAAGACGGCTTCCTTCTTCATCCTAAGCTTGTGCGGTTGAGCTGAATCCATGCACCAAGTCCTTCCTTGCTCCTCACGTCCCAATTGCTCCAAAGTGCCCCAAAAAGACCTATTCAAGGATCAAACATGCACATGTATGCAAATGCAACCTAAAACTACTATGAATGCATAAGAAGGGAAAAGAACAAGATATGATGCTAATGGATGCTAAAACTATGCAAAAGATGCATAAAAGATGTACTAAAACTATGCAAAATGCAAGTACATCAACGAGCTCTGGTAAATAGAGTCAAAAGCCACAGATACTTCTGGCCAACAATGTTAGCCGATTGCGGGCAACTACGCAGGAAAATGCGAAAAATGTCAAAAGCATGCACCCATAAATCATCAGCCCGCCTAACTACTATCCTCGGTCTCATCTCCGTATCGTTTCATGAGATGGGCCATGGATATAGTGGGACCGATGACGCCATTCGGAAAAAAACATCACCAATACTTGCTCGTAGTAACCGACTACTTCATGAAATGGGTAGAAGCCAAAGCCTACCCAAAAATCGAAGCAGTCGATGTAACCGACTTTATCTGGACCGAAATCCTTTGCAGACACGGGATCCCGCACGAGATTGTAACTGATAATGGGCCCCAGTTCACATCGAGATCCTTCAAAAGGTTCTATAAGAAGTACAAAATAAAATTGACCCATTCCACACCGCGATACCCGCAAGGAAATGGCCAAGCAGAAGCGACGAAACCGTCATGAACAACATCAAGAAACGCCTTGACTCACGAAAAGAAATGTGGTCTTACGAGATCAACATAGTCCTGTGGGCATGCCGCACAAGGCCGCATAAAGTGAAAACAAAAACAAAACAAAAAAACTCCATTCTCAATGACATACGGCATCGAAGCTGTAGTCCCAGCGGATATCAAAGTTACGAGCCTTCGAAGAGACCACTGTCCCGACAGCCCAGAACTCAACGAAGAGATGCTAAGGGACAGACTGGACTTAATCGAAGAAAAGCGAGATCAAGCTCTGGTCCGCATCCAGAACGATCAAGACGCCGCAGCTCGCTACTACAACTCCAACGTAAAACCGCGAAGATTCAAAGTTGACGACCTAGTCTTACGAAAAATCTTTGACGACAAAGATCCAGGGGGAAAACTCCGACCACCCTGGAACGGCCCCTTCCGTATAACAGAAGTAGTACGCGACAGCGTCTACAAGCTCTATGATTACGTGAAGAAGGTACACGAACCGCGTCCCTGGAACGCAGCCAACTTAAAACGATACTACTAAGTAAAACAATCGAACTACGTAAAGGCTTGATCGCCCGACGGGGTACATAGGCAGCTCACACTCGAGTTCAGCCGCCCTCCTATCCAAAAAACATTCATTCCACGAGCAGAAGCCCTTCACCTTCCGCACCTCGCCTCTTTTCTGTTGTTCTTAACCAACTTCGTCTATTCAGTAAAAACACGAATTTTTATTACTTTTCGATTCATTATGTCCACGGAAATAGTTAACTTATCTCGACGACCTAAACGTAAGAACAAACCTTGCTCTGTTGATTATAATGAGTCAGCAACCTCTCAGCTTGGTGGAAAAACAACACTCTGCTACGTAAAGGCTTGATCGCCCGACGGGGTACATAGGCAGCTCACACTCGAGTTCAGCCGCCCTCCTATCCAAAAAACATTCATTCCACGAGCAGAAGCCCTTCACCTTCCGCACCTCGCCTCTTTTCTGTTGTTCTTAACCAACTTCGTCTATTCAGTAAAAACACGAATTTTTATTACTTTTCGATTCATTATGTCCACGGAAATAGTTAACTTATCTCGACGACCTAAACGTAAGAACAAACCTTGCTCTGTTGATTATAATGAGTCAGCAACCTCTCAGCTTGGTGGAAAAACAACACTCTGCTACGTAAAGGCTTGATCGCCCGACGGGGTACATAGGCAGCTCACACTCGAGTTCAGCCGCCCTCCTATCCAAAAAACATTCATTCCACGAGCAGAAGCCCTTCACCTTCCGCACCTCGCCTCTTTTCTGTTGTTCTTAACCAACTTCGTCTATTCAATAAAAACACAAATTTTTATTACTTTTCGATTCATTATGTCCACGCAAATAGTTAACTTAGCTCGACGACCTAAACGTAAGAACAAACCTTGCTCTGTTGATTATAATGAGTCAGCAACCTCTCAGCTTGGTGGAAAAACAACACTCTGTTTGAAAGCGGGCACTCATATATTTGCAGTTTACGTTTATGGTATGACTGATTACTCTTTTTTACGAAATTTGAAAGCATAATTTGTGGGTTCAGTTCAGAATTGGAGATTCACCACTATGCAGATGCTGCAGAAGTATACTCAGGATATCCTTGATCACTGTGAGTTCTTATCCAGTCAAGCACATCATTTTCGTAATGTTCTTGAATCTTGAGTAATTTTGCTTGATGTTCTCAAGCGCAACAGATTGCTACTTATACCACTAGCTTGGTTGAGATTTTGTGATTCTTGTTTTAGTGTGAGAGTCAAAGAAGCTTGTAAATATGGCTGTAACTCTGCTAACATTAGGGTAAGAAAGAGAGCAAGTAACCATTCCTATGGGTATTAGATTTGCCAATCTAGTCATATTATTTTGTAGGAACCACATTCGGATGGTAGGCCATTAGCTGAGTTTGACTAAATCATGGCTTTAAGGATTAACTTGTTCAAACTCGGTGACGATCTATACATTGTTCAGGTTAAGGGGCTTACAACTGCAGCGAGAAATGATCTGGTGCTTGCACTTCCGGCCAGGATTGACCATACCTGATGGGACAGCTGGTGGTCCTAAAAACACTTTGGTTGGTCTGATCGGGAAGCCTCATCTGATCAAAGAGAGGAAGCATGTGAGCAGCCGTCTTGCATGGAAGGAGGTTCTTGAGAAGTATTCATTCCCTGGTGGCCTGGTTAAAGATGATGTTCTTGTTGTTGGTTGAGTCATGTGCTGTGTTTTCAAGCGAGGTTTAATAAAGAAAGTGGAACGATATGCCTCCTCTTAATATTATCTATGTGTTTTGTATCTACTGTATTTCGAAGCTCTCTTTGCAAGACTTTTCAATTAGAGGAACTTAAACATCTATCTTTTTCCCTGGTTTTGATTTTAATTTCACTTTCTAACAAAAATAATTGTAGCACTTGGAATGGGGGAAGTTACTCTTTTCTTAAGATAAAATTTGGCTATATGCATTAGGTGATCATATGGTTATGTATTTGCAAGTACAGTAGATAGCAAAGTGGCAAGTTGGATACTAAATCGTATTACAAACTAGGTAGGAGCCCGCGCAGTGCGCGGGACTGTGATTGTATATGGATTCTCTAAATGTGGTTTTAATGTTATTTATTTAGATTTTTTTTCAATTAAAATTTCTAAATTTATTTTCGTAAATTACTAAATTTTTGTAGATTCACAGCTAAATTACTAAAATATACAATATTTCATAAATATTTAGTGATTTGTTTGGCTGGTTTTGAAGTTGATTAACTCACTGTTACTATTACGTTTATTTATTTTAGAATTTTAATTAACTTTAACAAATTGGTAATAATGAAATTTTAATCTTATTTCTTTTTTTTCTGTGGACAATGCAAATATTTAGTATGATTAAACATCTTCTATATATATATATGGAGTTAGTGTTATTATTTTGTGTGAAATTCTAGCGAATCCATGTATGATCTAGTAATATCACATTCTAAATATTACATATGTATGATTTAATCAGTTGCATGTAGGTTTAATTTTATATTTGTGTTGTTGGACATCATTTGCATAGTAAAATATTAAATATTTCTATCTTGTTTTTCTTAAAGAAAAAAATGATTCATATATATTACATGAAAGATTTACATATGTATGTATGAATTGAATATAATTTAATTGTGTATTTTATATATGAAATAAATATTTGCATTACTATTCTATGAGAAAATTAAGTTTTATATTTTAATTAAATTTAATTTTCTTTTCTGTTAATTTTTTTTGCTTAGAATTTAATTAACTATTACAAATTGGTAGTTATGAGCATTTACTTTAATTAATTGTTTTTCTGAGGTTATGGGAGAAAATTTTTAAAATCAATGAGGTAATAATAATTCTTATTATTTTTTTGTGAAACTCAAATTGTAAATGTATGAATTAATTAATCTTATAATTTCGTTTTGCTAGATATCATTTAAATAGTAAAATATCAAATATTGTTATATTCTTTGTGTCTTAGAATAATATACATAAATATTTGTTTTTTTAAATCTCTGTGAAAAGAGTTTTCTATCTATGATTTAATTAATTTTATGTGGTGTTAATTGTATATTTTTATTTGACATCATTTGGATAGTAATATATCAAATTATTTACATAATTGTTTTGTTTAAGAAAATAGATTTATATATATTGCATCTACATATGTTTGTATGAATTAAATATTGTTTGATTGTTTAATTTATATTAAGTAAATATTTGCTTAATAAAAAAACTTAACTTGAAAAGTTATTGATGTTAAATTGAAAAAAAAAAAACTTATCAAAAATGTAGAGTGACACATGGCAGCCTGTCAGAAAGTGAGAAATAAAGTAGCCTTATAATATTAAAATAGATAGATAGATCGTATTACACTGATACTATAAACTATATATGATTCAATTGAAAATTTTTCAAATAGAAAAATCAAAAATTTGTAAAAAACAAGTTGGATACTAAATCGTATTACACTGATATCATAAACTATGATTAAAATTGAATTTAGTCAAAAATTTGTCAAACTATGAAACTATAATTTTATTTGAAACTATAATTCTTTTCAATGAATGAAATCATATTTTGTCGAAAAAAAAATTATTTGAAACTACCGAAAAAATAATTTATGTGAAACTATGATTTTATTTTCAGCCAATGTAAAATATTTTTTGTATTATATATAAGTAAACTTAATTAAAAAAAATTTTAAAACACTTAAGAAACTCTACCAATAATTGATGTGAAAACATATACTCCCTCCGTTTCAAATTAGTTGTCGTTTTGGGAAAATGTATCTGTAATTATTTGGATGTATCTGTAATGCAAAACACGTCCAGATACGTCCAAATATTTGCAGATACATTTTGCCAAAACGACAACTAATTTGAAACGAAGGGAGTATCTCTTAACAAGGTTTTTTAACTTAAATGTTTTGTTGTTATAATAATGTTAAGAGATGGATATTTACATTCTAAGCAAAAAGTAAAAATAAACAACATGTCTTGAAGATAATTGTCTTAATTAAGCCCATGTGCATTTGTGAATTATATTTTTCCCAAAACAATATCTTTCTACTAAACAAATAGTAATAGATCCGTTCACGCAATAAGAAAACAGCCGTCGAGCTAAATAGAAGTACGCAAAGGTGGATCTCATTCATCGCAATATAAA
Organism: Microthlaspi erraticum; assembly: GCA_902728155.2. Taxonomy (NCBI): domain Eukaryota; kingdom Viridiplantae; phylum Streptophyta; class Magnoliopsida; order Brassicales; family Brassicaceae; genus Microthlaspi; species Microthlaspi erraticum. Next base: position 1,264,451 of record CACVBM020000222.1, on the reverse strand, counting down.
TTTTGTTTGCTTGTATTGCTATTAACCACAATATATAAAATATAGATTGGAGTCCTGTTCCTATTCTCTCTTGTCTCTTTACTTTGAATTTCACTCAATTTCCACTCTCTCACACCAAAAAACACATTATTTAGCAAAAGAAGCAACATGAATATCATGATACACAAAATCTCTTTTCTACCTCTACATTTACTATTACTATTTATACTCTGCATCCATCTTCTTACCACCGTATCCGGCGGAAGTTCCACCAACATATCCGGCGGATATTCCACCACAGGCATTGACCGGTGGTGCGATCAAACTCCATACCCTGATCCATGCAAATGCTACTTCAAAAACCACAACGGATTTCAACTTCCCACACAACTATCCCAGTTCCGAGTAATGCTGGTGGAAGCGGCCATGGATCGGGCTATCTCCGCCCGCAACGAGCTGACTCGGTCCGGCGGGAACTATACTGATTGTCAGAAACAAGCCGTTTTGACCGACTGCATTGGCCTCTACGAAGACACTGTCATGCAGCTAAACCGGACGCTTCAGGGCTTGCCTCCGAAAGCAGCAGGTGCCGGAAAAAAGTGCACCGACTTTGACGCTCAGACCTGGCTGAGCACCGCCCTTACAAACACAGAGACTTGCCGACGTGGCTCATCAGATTTCAACGTCTCCGATTTCATCACACCAATAGTTTCAAACACCAAAATATCCCACTTAATAAGCGACTGCTTAGCCGTCAACGGAGCTCTCTTGACCACCATAAACAACGGCAACACCAACACAGCTGATCCTAATGGGAATGAGTTTCCGAGGTGGGTTTCCGGTAAAGAGAGAAGACTTCTGCAGTTGCAATCCGCCCGTGCTGTCAAAGCTAACATCGTGGTAGCGAAAGACGGATCGGGACAGTTCTCAACTGTACAAGCGGCAATTGACGTGGCGGGACGGAGAAAAGTGACGTCAGGGAGGTTCGTGATATACATAAAGAGAGGGATATATCAAGAAAACATAAACGTACGTCTCAATAACGATAACATAATGTTGGTCGGAGATGGAATGAGATCCACCATTATCACCGGTGGTCGTAGTGTCAAAGGTGGTTACACCACTTTCAATTCCGCCACTGCCGGTAAATAATTGATTCTTCTATATTTTATTTATTTCAGTTAATGCATGGATTGGATCTACAACAAGTTTCGCTGTCATTAATTTTCTCTGATAATAAATATTTTAATTTTCCGTAAATAATGAGTTTTTCAATCGATACATCGGGATCATTATCAATTATTTATAATTTATCACTATACAAAAATGCAAAGTAAACCGTTGCCTTTTTTCCCGCAAAATGAGTAAGCGTTACCATTTGAAATTTATATTTCATCATTTTTCTCGTTATGAAACATTTGTCAAATAGTTTCAGAAAATAAAAATAAAAAAATGATTTGGCTCTTTTCTAAAAAGAAAATGAAACATTTTGCTAAATTGCGTGTGATCCAGGTATCGAAGGACTTCACTTCATAGCCAAAGGCTTAACATTCCGAAACACGGCGGGTCCAGCCAAGGGCCAGGCCGTGGCACTCCGGTCATCCTCGGACCTCTCAATCTTCTACAAATGCTCAATCGAAGGATACCAAGACACACTACTGGTCCATTCCCAACGTCAGTTTTACCGTGACTGCTACATATACGGAACAGTAGATTTCATCTTCGGAAACGCAGCCGTGGTTTTCCAAAACTGTCTCATCCTCCCTCGCCGGCCACTCAAAGGTCAAGCCAATGTAATAACTGCACAAGGTCGTGCTGATCCATTTCAGAACACAGGGATATCTATCCATAACTCAAGAATCTTACCGGCTCCTGATCTAAGACCGGTGATAAGTAGCGTTAAGACGTATATGGGCAGGCCATGGATGAAGTACTCGCGCACAGTGGTTCTTCAGACGTATTTGGATAGTGTTGTGAGTCCGTTCGGGTGGTCGCCGTGGATTGAAGGTTCGGTTTTCGGTTTAGACACGCTGTTTTATGCCGAGTATAAGAATACCGGACCGGCTTCGTCCACGACGTGGCGTGTCCGTTGGAAAGGGTTTCATGTGTTGAATAGAGATTCCGATGCAACTGCTTTCACTGTTGGAAGATTCATCGCCGGTGCTGCGTGGCTCCCACGCACCGGCATACCTTTCACTTCCGGACTCTAAGGCCATCTCCGGTTTTTCTTCTTTCATCTTGCTTGTTTAAATTACAATGATGCTTATAAGTTATAATAATATCAATATACTTATAATGAAAATGAAGTTTTAGCTATAAATGGACAAGCGAGAATTTAGTACAAGATACTAAGCAAGATTGAACGGAACAACAATGATATTTCATTATCTTTATGCCCAAATGTGATCCTAATACACCAATCAAAAGTACATTCTCGTACGGATCAAGACGTTACTTTCGTCTATCTCTAGTGTCAAGAATTGCTTATCTGATATTTACTCAGATAAGAGGATATATCATAATATCATATATAATAATTGTAGAGATAATGTAGAAAAGACACATAAAAGAGAGCACGTTTAGTTACATTTGGAAATAGTTGAATTGAACAAAAGAACATGTTTTTGAAACCCAAGATAACCTATAACTACGAAAGAAACAATGATTTAGACACAAACAATGAAATCTAAAAGATCTGAGTAAATAACAAACAATCAATAAAATCAAAGAAAAGGAGAAAAAGTGAGCCCAACGGTTTCTTATGCAAAAAGTTTTAGCTATAAATGGACAAGCGAGAATTTAGTACAAGATACTAAGCAAGATTGAACGGAACAACAATGATATTTCATTATCTTTATGCCCAAATGTGATCCTAATACACCAATCAAAAGTACATTCTCGTACGGATCAAGACGTTACTTTCGTCTATCTCTAGTGTCAAGAATTGCTTATCTGATATTTACTCAGATAAGAGGATATATCATAATATCATATATAATAATTGTAGAGATAATGTAGAAAAGACACATAAAAGAGAGCACGTTTAGTTACATTTGGAAATAGTTGAATTGAACAAAAGAACATGTTTTTGAAACCCAAGATAACCTATAACTACGAAAGAAACAATGATTTAGACACAAACAATGAAATCTAAAAGATCTGAGTAAATAACAAACAATCAATAAAATCAAAGAAAAGGAGAAAAAGTGAGCCCAACGGTTTCTTATGCAAAAAGACTCAGCAAAAGGCTGAAACAGAGGCAAGCAAAACCATCGCCAAGCTGACGATTAGATTCAAATGGCCATTAAGTATTGATGTTGCGGAACTATGTTGTTCCCTGCAGGAAAATCACCAAAAGAAAGTGAGCGTCTTTCATATTTGCACATCATCTTAAAGGTAAATGAGAGAAGAGGAAGAGAAAGTAAAGTTTCTGTGTTGCTTACTTCTGCAAGGACTTGAGAGCACCACAGTAAAGAACATTTTCAGGCTGATCCATTTCTGTTTTACCGTTTTCCTCCGGGTTTACAACTTTCATGTATGTTTCTTGGCCAAGATACCATCTGTCCAGATTCTCGACTCGGATGTTCCAAACTCCGACGTTATCGAGGGACATAAGCACGGCAGTCCATGCCCCTGGGTAAACCTGAAGCAACCAATAAATAAATTAACATTTTAATTACCATCAAAGTGTGTGTACCGAGAGACGGATTGCAGAATGTGAATCAAAACCTCGATCGTGCTTCGTGATACTGCGGTCCCAGTTGTTATATGAACCTTTTCTGTCTTCAGTCCAGGTACCAAAATCCATCGTGGAATTATCAGATTTTGAAAAATTTATGTCAGAGCAGCTTAAAAGATAGAAAATGTATAATTAATATACAGAGTGGCATGATTTTTCTTACGCAACGACGTAAACCGAATATCCATCAATATGAAAGCTCTGGACTTTTGTGTCATTGTTCTGGAAGATAACTTGAATAAAGCCCTTGTATGTTGCGTTGATGATAGATCTGTCCAAACGTGGAGGTTTATCTTCAAGAGGTCTATTTGGAAAATCAAGCTTGTAGAGTCCTTTCACGTTATGTTTATCCGCAAGCCTAAAGGGCGTGCTTGGATTCAGAAATGAAATCCCATTAAGTGTAGCACGAAGTGTCCCATTGATTTTTGTTGGAGGCATACTCCTCAAGATGTATGTGTCTGTGATATTTATCTGTCCGTAGTGATATGACCCCTGTGGATTTGGACGAGCTCCAGCTGCAGATGTGTTTTGCCTGCAAATAAAGCAAAGAAAAAAAAGAGAGTCAGGGTTTAATACATGCCTACTGGTTAAAACATCACCTTGGTTGAAGAGTTTTGTAGACATACTTTATGAACCTTTGTTGATTCATTACAGTCCACGGGTGAGAAACATCAGTAGCTGGAACTGGCAAAGCACCCGAAGCAGGTCCTTTGGAATTTGAGTAATGGAGGATGCTAACACCTGTGACTCTTTGCCACTCTGTTTCATACACAAATCTAGCACTAGCCACAATGTAGTAGTCACTTGATGCGTTTTGGTCCATGGTGACCAAGAAAGAGTAAGACTGTCCCACATGAACATCAAAATCGGTGAAGTTTGTTTGGGAGGTGTAGCGACCTTCAGTTTCAACTAAGAGCAATTTGTGGTTCTGAATCCTGAAGTTCAAGCTTGTCGAGATACCAACATTGTGAACGCGGATCCTGTATGTTTTCCCTGCAAAGATGGAACAAATCTCACGGCCAACTTTGAATTCCAAAGCAACAATCTCATAAACCGCACAAATAACTGAAACTGGAAATCCAACGCACACAACTCCTCAAAGGTATTCGATTAGGATGCAAATGAAAACATAATGTAAGCAATGGTACAGTAGAGCTCTCAAATATGTTACCTGGATCAACATTAACGGTTTCATATTGAATTTCCTCAGGTACACTGCTATTGTATTTGTAAGGACCCTTCCCATTGATGAGCACTCCATCAGGCATCCCAAGTTCTTTACCAGAGTCGAGTATACTCCTTAATGCCTGAAAAGCAACAAGTTTTCGCAGATTAACACAATGTACCTTATAGTCAAAAGCCAATAAACACCATTTTTAGTCCCCCAGCCCCAAGTGCACTTACTGTATGGTTCTGAGTATACCAATCACCAATCATTAAGCTGATTTCACCATCAGGCTTAGGGAAAGGGATAGGAATATTTTCACGGTTATTGATTACGATTGGACCAAAACCGCCAGAAGCTCGTCGGATATTAAGTGAAGGGAAGTAGTAAAAACTTCCAATCTGATCTTTCAATTGAAAATCATAAGTGAAGTTCCATTTCAGAGGAAGTGGACAGTTTGTGCCAAGAACACCATCTTGCCACGAGTTACGACGCATTTCAATGCCAGGCCTATCAGAATGTGAAGCCTCAAATCTTTAGTATTGAGTCAGAACAAAAGAAGTTTAAAAAATATATATATTTCTTGAAACTAAGTGATAAGGATGTTAAAAGATCATCACCAAGTGAGTAAGAGAGGCTCATCCAAGCGATTGTATACGTTAACTTCAAGATTGTAGTTTGTGGTAGCAGTAATGACAGGGCCTGGAAATTTCCCATTGACGGCTATAACCTGCAAAGCAACAAATTCGATTCATATATGGTTAAAACAGTGTATGCAACACCGAAGCTAGTCCACAGATTTCAGTAACCCCGTTTCACAAACCCCAATCAACATTTAGAGATAAGAACAAGACGTATTGATTCAGTGGCATCTATACTTAACAAAGCAAATTATCACTCTCAAAAACCCAGTGTAACCACTTTCGACGAACCGTATGTTAGATCTAGAAGAGAAAAAGCAACAACAGAGGTACGACTCTGAGAAAAATCGAGGACACGAAATCACTACAAAAACGCCTACTAAGATCGGATTACAGCGAGAAGTTGCATTTTAGGGAAAATAAACCCTGAAAACGAGATTTCACAGGGAAAAAAAGGAAGAAACGAAACCTGTTGAGGAACGCCTAGAGGAGAAGCAGTGATATAAGAGACTTCGAAAATGTAGGAGACGAAAGGATCTCCAGCGAGAGTGAAGCCAGAGAGAAGAGCGAAGGAGAATACGAAAGCGAAAACAGAAAACCGCGAGAAAAAATCAGCCGCCGCCATTTTTTTGCTTGAGGAAAGAGGATTTTTCGCTTCTCCTTCGTTGATCTTCCGCTTACGAAATCGACATTATGGAGGCAAAAATCAAAACGATTGGAGAAGGAAACGGAGGAAAAAGGGAAGATGAAGAGTGTGCAAAGTGTGTGTGGGGGGGGTTTTTGAAACTCCTCTGACAAAGAGGTGTGGAAGAAGAAAATGAGGATTTTATTTAAGTGATAAAAAGGAAAGAGGATTTTCGGATTTTGGTAATCCCTAAACGCGTTGAAATTACTGGTTACGGTGCTAACCGGTTCGTCTATAACTAATTTGGATACTGATTTATTGGTTTTGTAAGAAGTTAATGATTCGTGTCTATATAATAAGTGGATGTGAATTAGATACCTCATTAATTATAACCACAAGGATTGTCATTGATTTTTAGTTTTTTACTAGGAATAGGAATGGAACCCTGCGCACGAGTTGTAATGAGAGATTATTTTGAAATCCCTAATATATTAAAAGAGAAAGTAACCTTTTAGTTGATGTGTTATTAATAAATACACAGAGATCATCAACGCCGCATACATTTCCAATACAGTCGGCTTTCAGGCGAGTTCTCGGAGATTTGACAAATACACAGAGATTATCACCAGTTTCTACCATCACACAGAGTCAAACGCAACCAACATTGTCCGTTCCCACGCAGAATACATTATCGAGTAAGCATTTATCCATACAAAGCTCAACGAAACTGAAATGATGCCTGATTTAAGTGATGATGGTTGCATTAGTAACCATAAACCCCACAACTAGCTGATAGAATATTCATACTCAGAGAAACGACATGATCTACATATCAATGTTGGAGGGGAGAAAGAGAATGATAAGACAAAACTCAACTCTATCAAACGTCCGGCTACACAAGATAAATCAATATTAAGTCTCTTCGGTTTGCAATTATAGTGTTGTGATGCTTAAGTAATGTCTCATTCAACTTTTGTTTAGGGAAACGAACAAAAATATCATGTGTTCCACAATCAACGGTTAAGGCATCACCGGGATCTGTTGTACAATCAACTCAACCTTCAACAAATCGCCAGCCACTTCCTCCAGAAAAATGTTCGAGAGGTAAGAATATAATCAAATCAAATACTTATCATGATACAGTTATGCTAACCAACAAGTGATTAAATTGATGTAGATTCAAGAAGAAAACCAACTACCAAGGCCCAATATACGAGAAGCCAGAAAGCCCAGAAGAATGGTTTGTACAACTTACGATTTTTATCACTATTAATTCATAAATTTGTCGAGCCTATAAGTCTCGCGTGTATAAAATGACTGCATTCATTTTTGATCTACCAACGCTAGATGGAAAGGCGAGACTCAATGCAAGACTCGGGATTGACGACCCCAATACATTGCAAAGCTTATTATTTGATGAAGGTCAGAGTCCCATTAATACCAACTATTAGTACTTACTATCACACGTTTTTTAATGACCATATATATTGATGGTTGGAGAATCTTCAACAGGTGATGAAGATTTATTCTTTCCAGGAATACGATTGCTCTGAAAATGATGATACATGCTCAGAGTCAAGCGAAGATCATCAAAATACAGCAGAAGAAGCCGCACGTTTGAAAGAATTCCTGACTTTTGATATTCAGAAGATTTTGAGAAACCAACACAATCTCCAGAAAGGAAAAGAAAAGTGTAACGAGATGAACGTCACAACAGAAGAAAAGAAACTAGGTGAGTGTGTTACATAATTTGACAAATATGTATCACAACACAAGTATATTATTACTTAACACGTGTCATTATTATTACAGAGTATTTGGATCACGGTGACCCAACGTATAGTTGTGACAAATGTGGTGCTATTTTCTGGTATGATGAGCGCCTTGATAAAAGAAGGAAGTCGAAAAATCCAAAGTTCTCTATGTGTTGCCTTGGCGGAACAATCAAGTTACCCTTACTAAAGACTCCGCCGAAAGTCTTAATGGATTTGCTGAAGGGAACTGACGAAAAGAGCCGCCATTTTCGCGACAATATAAGGGCTTATAACATGCTTTTTGCGTTTACCTCTCTTGGGGTCAAGTCAATAAATGTATACCAAACGGACGGGGCCTATGATGTTTCAGATTCATGGACAAAACTACCATCTGATGGGAAGTTTGAGACCAGAGGAAGGCGACTATCCAAAATTCTCACAATTATATATTGTTGACACTGAAAATGAAGTTGAGAACAGAGCTACGGTTATGAGGTAATATTTTTAAAATTATTACATTAAAAGTAAATGGTTACCATCGCTGATATATGACATCTATCCTTTGTAGCAAGGGAAAGAATGCCCAAACAGCAAAGAAAAAGAATGAGTTCAGAAATAAGATCATTGAAGAGTTGATGTACATGTTAAGAGAAGTAAATCCGTATGTAGAAGTGTTCCGGATGGCGAAAGATAGAATTGAAGCGAATGGAGCAGAACCATTCCACATGAGGATTATAAGGGATCGTCCTGGAAAGGATGCTAGGACCTACAATACTCCCACTGCTTCGGAGGTTGCAGCTTTGATTCCAGGTGATTTTCATTTGGAAATGCCAGAACGTGACATCATTTTAGAAGAGAAACCCACTGGAAAGCTTCAGCGCATCAGTGAAATTCATACATCTTATCTAGCATTGCAATATCCTTTGGTGTTTCCATACGGTGAGGATGGATTCAGAATAAGACAGAGAAGGTATTCACAGGACTCCAAGGGGGAACCCCCAAGCAAAAGCAGAGTATGAGACAGTTCTTTGCATATCGCATTATGGAAAGGCTAAACGAAAGCCAGACGCTGCTACTATCTAAGCGATTGTTTCAGCAATTCTTGTGCGATGCATTCACCATGATTGAATCCAACAGGCTCTCTTTTATCAAATACAACCAGTCCAAGCTCAGATCAATGGATCACGATTCCCTTAAGGCAATGTTAAACGAAGGTTCAAAAGATATGGGGGAGCAAGGAAACAAAATTCTTCTTCCAGCTTCTTTTGTCGGTGGACCGAGGTATATGCAGCAGCAGTATTACGATGCTATGGCTACGTGCAAGCACTTTGGATTCCCTGACTTATTCATTACCTTCACATGTAATCCCAAATGGCCTCGAGATCACCAGATTTCTAAAGAAGAGGAACTTAGTCGTCGATGACAGACCAGATATTGTTTGCCGAGTTTTCAAAATGAAGTTAGATTCTCTAATGAGAGATTTAACAGAAGGAAATCACTTTGGGAAAACATCTCAGGTATTACATATTCGACCCTTTTTATCTTATATTATGTTAAAGATTATATATTGAATTTATTTCATATTGTAAAAAGTTGTTACTTTAGAATCTGAATAATGTATTGATTTAACTTTTTCATGCTTCGACAGCTATGTACACAGTTGAATTTCAGAAGAGAGGATTGCCACATGCCCACATTCTTCTTTTCATGCATCCAAGCTGTAAATTTCCAACTGCTGAGAGCATCGACAAGATCATCTGCGCCGAGATACCGGATCAGGTTTGGAGAAAGAGCTATACGATGTCGTCAAGGATTGTATGATACATGGACCGTGTGGGGCTGTAAACACAAAATCACCATGCATGGTCAACGGAAAATGCTCTAAATTCTTTCCCAAGAGTTACGTCGAGAACACTACGGTTGACAAAGATGGATATCCTGTATACAGGAGAAGAGATACCGGAGCATTTGTTGAGAAGAATGGTTTCAAGTGTGACAACAGATACGTGGTGCCATATAACAAGGAACTATCTGTTCGTTATAAATCTCACATAAATGTTGAGTGGTGCAACCAATCTGGGTCCATAAAGTATTTATTCAAGTATATCAACAAAGGTCAGGATCATCTTACTGTTGCAGTTGAACCTCCAGAAAATAGTCAGCACAGAGCAAGATACGAACAAAGACAACGATGATCCTGAGAAGCCGAAGAATGAGATCAAAGATTTTTTCGATTGCAGGTATATTCAAGATGATTCTAAAAGTATTCCACGTTTTAACTGTTTCCAATTGTAACTCAATTTAAACTTTACTAATACTACCTTTTTTTTTTACAATAGATATGTCTCAGCCTCCGAGGCGGTTTGGCGGATTCTAAATTTCCAATGCACTGGAGATCAACACCTGTTGAGAAGTTAGCTTTCCATCTCGAAGGCAAACAACTCCTCTATTTTAAAGCAGATGATGATGTCCAAACTATTTTGAGTCGCAAATCCGCTGAGATCTCTCAAATGATCGCGTGGTTTAGATTGAACGAGACAAATGAGTTTGCAAGAACACTGACATTTGCACAGATCCCTAACTACTTCACTTACAACAAGAAAGATCGGGAATTTAGACCAAGGAAACAGGCGGGTTTTAGTATCGGAAGAATCAATTACGTGCCGCGCAAGATAGAAGAGGGTTATTATCTCCGAGTCCTTCTTAATATTGTAACGGGTCCCAGATCGTTTGAAGAGATCAGAACCTACCGAGGTGTCGTTTATGAAAAGTTTAAGGAAGCATGCTATGCAAGAGGACTGCTAGATGATGATGAGGTGTGGGTTGATAGTATCAAAAGTGCAAGCGAATGGTGTTTCGGTGATCATCTTCGAAATCTTTTTGCGGTTATGCTTGCCAGTGATTGCTTTACAACACCGGAGGATGTTTGGGAAAGAACATGGCACATCCTAGCGGAAGACATGGAGGAGAAGAAGAGGATTGAAAATGAAAATCCAGGTAATATATCGTCCAAACATAATAATTTCAATATCAGATGCACCTGTTGTTTTAAAACATGCACGCCTAAGATATTCCGTGTATTTCTTTGTAGCTCTTATTCTGGACGAGAAACAGAAGAGGAATTTCGTTCTTCAGGAGATTCAAATGGTGATGTTAAGGAATGGGACATCGTTGTCTAATTATACATCAATGCCCCAACCACAGAAAGATGACTTCGCCTATTCAAATCGATTGTTAACTGACGAGCTAAGCTACGACAAAGACTTGCTGAAGGTTAAACATGATGAATGGATAAAGATGATGACTACCGAGCAGAAGGGTGTTTACGATGAGATCACTGGAGCGGTCTTGGATAAAAAGGGAGGAATATTTTTCGTTTATGGTTTCGGAGGGACGGGCAAAACATTCATGTGGAAAACACTATCAGCTGCTATACGATCTAGAGGGGAGATTGTTCTGAACGTTGCTTCTAGCGGGATAGCTTCTTTGTTGTTAGAAGGTGGACGTACTGCTCATTCAAGGTTTGCCATTCCAATAAATCCTGATGATTTCACAATGTGTAAATTCGCACCAGGCTCCGATCTTGGGAATCTTGCTAAGCAAGCATCGCTTATTATTTGGGATGAAGCGCCTATGATGAGCAAGTATTGTTTCGAGGCTCTGGATAGGTCTTTACGAGACGTTATTGGTAATGTTGACAACAAGCCTTTTGTGGGGAAGGTTGTAGTATTTGGTGGTGATTTTCAGACAAGTTCTTCATGTGATTGTAAATGCCGGTCGTGCGGAGATTGTACTTGCTTCATTGAATTCTTCTTATCTATGGGAACATTGCAAAGTATTGAAGTTAACGAAGAATATGAGGCTGTTTAATAGCAGTTTGAATGCTGAAGAGGCCAAAGAAATAAGTGATTTCTCAGATTGGTTGCTTGATGTTGGAGATGGGAAGCTTTCTGAGCCTAACGATGGAATTACTGATCACAGCCTCAAACGATCCAATGGAAGTTATATCCAACGAGGTATATTCTGATCCTGATATGTTTGAAGTCGATAAGGATCCACGTTATTTTCAAGATCGGGCCATATTATGTCCAACTAACGACGACGTCGACTTGATAAATCAGTTCATGCTACGTAAAATACCCGGTAAGCTCTAATGACTTTAATTAACCTTCAATGAATATTATCTTCATAACAGGTTATAAGCTTTTCGCCATTCATCTTATGATCTCGATTATTTTGAAAACAGGTGAAGAACGAACGTATTTGAGTGCTGATAGCATTGATCCAATGGATATAGCTGCAAGGAACAATCCAATTTTCACACCCGATTTTTTGAACTCTATCAAGGTACCAGGTCTACCAAGACATTTACTTTGTCTTAAAATAGGAACTCCAGTTATGTTGCTAAGAAACATAGACTCAAAGGGTGGCTTATGCAATGGTACAAGACTGCAAGTTACTCAGATGGCTGATCATGTTTTGGAAGCACGGGTTATTACCGGAGATCGTGTTGGGCACAAAGTTTTGATCCCTAAAATTGTTATATCTCCATCTGACCTGAAATTACCTTTTCGAATGAGACGGAGACAGTTTCCGCTGGCAGTTGCTTTTGCTATGACCATTAACAAGAGCCAAGGTCAGTCGCTCAAGCAAGTTGGTCTTTACCTTCCACGACCAGTATTCTCTCATGGCCAACTGTACGTCGCACTTTCCAGAGTGACATCGAAGAAGGGTCTTAAGATACTAATCGTCGACAAAGAAGGGAAACCACAGAAGCAAACAACCAATGTTGTATTCAAAGAAATTTTCCAAAATTTATGAACAGAATCGTGTTTTTTTTTTAATGTCCTTTCGCAAATTTGATGTTTTCTAATGGATTCTTCTGATCCTCTAATGTTATTAAACAAAATGTGCTCCTATGACATCTCCAGGTAGGTTAACGAGGGATGATATTTACATGCTTTATTGCGGATTATATCGCCGGAGTTTAGAATAACCTATGACTCACGTCAAGAATTTTTATGGCCCATTTATCTCATCCGATATATCAGGATGTCCCCATAGTCACTAATAAGTATATTAATAAACGTAAAATTCCCGGAAGATCGTATTCGTATAATATCTTACCAAATATGTGGAGCACTTATTAAGGACTTCATACTTCGTTAAAAATGAGATCAATCCGTTGAATAGAAACTACCAATTCAAGATGCATAAGATACACAAATATGCGGAAGATATATTCTAATACTAAAATTTTTAATAATATATCAATTAAAGAAAAACGTATTAAAGAAAACCGTGTATCAAGGGATACGATTACTTGCGACGATTTAAACCCTAAAAGGTGGACAACTCTATAAATATCTCAAACTCTTTACTTTGTGTTTCATTGTACGGCGCCTTTTCACATATCTCTCCCATTTTTAAGCCCTTCACTTTCGATCAAACACAAGTGTTCCTCCAACATGGCTTCTTACATGATGGTAGCCGATTTGCACTCAATGGTCACAAACACGACGTTGGTCTGTGAAGGTCTTAAAGAAGTGGGTTGATGCTGGTCCAAGAGGTGTTGAGGGTTTTTATGCAATGGTTGTCGACGAAGCAGTAAGTTTTTTTTGAACTTTAGTACTATACTACAGGATATTTTTAAAAAATGAAGAACTAATTAATGTTGCTTATATATATGATTTCTCATCTAGGGTACAAGGATAAATGCCTCCGTAACAAGCACTGAATACGTTGGCATGTTTGATGACCAACTCGATGAAGGATTATGGTACAGCCTATCCAAGTTTTCCGTCGTCAATTCTCCTCACGGATGGTGCATTATGATGGATTCTAACACTAAGATACAAAAAATATCACCAAGAGTATCGAGTTATGTTACTGAACACCGTCCTTTCACATTTGTGATGAGTTTACGTGCTGATTATGCATTACCTATTAGTAAGCCTTCTTTTTTAAATCTCATTCTTTTAATACATCGACTTTTCTTGAACACATTTAACATTGATCTACAGACTTGATAGGTGTAGTCTCCTATGTTGGAGTTCTTCACACGGTGAGGGATGAGATTTTTGGTGCACGAAACAATTTTCGCATCCGTGATCTCCAGTAAGTACTTTAACAACAAAAATATGTGATGAATTGTATCTTATTTAGGACATCAAATAGCACATTAATGTTCTATACTTTTCTTAGGAATCGAGAACTGCTATGTTCTGCAAGTGGGAAGATCGCTACCGATTTCTATGAGATGTACCATAGAATCTCCAAATGATGTGGTTGTATGTGAGTTAACGGACTGGATAGCTATCTCCAGCAAAGGTAAGCCGTATATATTGACTTTGGATTTTTTAATTGATGTAATCATACGTTTAGTTAGTTATAATGGTGTCCTGCTTTATAAATAGGATGGAATCATGTTGTTGATGGAGGTGGTATTTCAAGATTCGAATTTGATCCACGTTTTCCCTTTGCGCAAGAACTGAAGGACAAGTAAGTGCTAATAAACCAACGCCGAATGATTTTGGCAGTGCTGATAGATAGACCAACTCATTTCTAATACTTTTACAACTTTTTTTATGTAACAGGTTTATGATATCTTCTCAGCATTTAAAATCACCATCACAAACAGTTAACACTGCCGAAGCACACTTCATCGCTCATAATCGCAATCGCATTGTGTGAAGAGCAAGATCTGCACTACAACACAAGACGAAGGGATCATGTTGGAAGCTCAACACTTTGCTATTCGTACCTTATTTTAATGTTTCCATCTTTTTAAAACTCTATTATTCTTTTAAATGTTTCAACCTTTTTATACTCTATTAAACGTTTAAGTCCACACACATTAGTGTGTGCGTTGTGATCGAATTCTTTTCTATATATTTATGAGGCTATTGAACATTCTCCACCCTCTTTCGTGAGTTTGAATATGGACTTATAACTTTCAGAATTACATTTGTTAAATGTTTCCAGCTTTTTAAACTCTATTACTTTTTTCAATGGCTATACATATTAGTTCAACATTGTCATCTATTTCTTTTCTATTTATTTATCAAGATATAGAACTTTCTCTACCCTCTTTCAATGGTTAAAATAGGGCATTATAACTTTCACAATTAGAATAACAACGTCATAACTGCTTCATATAAAAAAAGTAAACGTTTTCCCCGCACATTTGTGCGGGTTAAATCCTAGTTAACAAGAATGTCATGCTCATGTGTCATCATAAGAAAGCTTCTCATGTTGTTTATAAAATAAAGATTAACTAGGGTTTGACCCTTGCCTTGCACGGGGTGATAGTTTCTGAATTTGTATTTTTATTAAAAAATATTTATTTAAATAATTCGACATTTTGTGCGAGAGATTTTTAACAATTGTTATTCATTTATAGTATGGAAATTAGGCATTTTCATCCATTTTTTTTTAAAAAAGAAAGAAATTAAAACATTGATCATAACCACAGATTAAATATGATATATTTAACCAAGATACATAAAACTCAAATAACTATAATATGATAAGATAGATAATACATAGCACCAGTTGAGATAGGGACATAGGTCAGTCTACCAATGCTAAAACCTTTTTTTCTTGGTTTCCACTCCATAGTTTTACGGTGAAACACAAACATGGTCGGGAACTCTTCATAAGTTAGATCTTTCGCCTGGGGATACTTTTTACATGCCTCGAAGAAAGCAAAAACATCGACATCTTGGCAGAGGGACGGTTTAGAATTGCTTCCACATCGTCGTCGTCTTCATACGTCACATTCTGCTCGCCCTCGAGATGGAAATTAAGCTTTTCAACCGGAAGACTTCGGTAGTGTATTGGATATGCTAATATACGCCAAGCAGCTTCGCAAGCGGAAACGTATCTATTGAGAACAAAAGTAATCGTGGTCATAAGCAAAAACAATCATGAAACGTTATATGTATACATATGAATCAGAGTAATAAAATACTAAGTTACGTTTGAGATATTACCTGCAATCAAAAAACGCTTTAATCTCATCATCTTGCTTCTCTAAGCTTCCTCCATCATTATTTCCAGCAACGGCGTCTCTGTTTGGCTTGTTCTTCTTCTGAATGGTTGCCAGAACACGATCTTGACCCTTGTTGATATACTTGAATAAGTATTTTATACATCTCGATTGGTTACACCATTCAACGTTGATATGAGCCCTATACTTCTTTGATAAACCTTCGTTGTACGGCACAACAAATCCATTGTCACACTTGAATCCTTTCTTCTCAACAAAAGCACCGGTATTCCTTCTTCTGTAATGCAGATATCCTTGGTCATCGATAGATGTGTGTTCGCATGTTGGCTTCGGAAATCTTTTTGAACACTTACCATCAACCATGCAAGGTGAGTTTTTGTTTATTGCTCCACATGGGCCGTGAATCATCATATCCTTCACAACATCGTATAAGTGAGGATCATCATCCTTGTCTGGTATTTCAGCAGATATTACTCGATCAATCGATTTCACAGTATGAAACTTGGCACCTTCCTTCATCCACAATAATATATGGGCATGTGGGAGACCTCTCTTCTGGAATTCAATTGTGTAGATAGCTAAATGGAAAAAGATAAAATGATTAAATATTTGTTCTCTGAAGTTAATATATATTCCTGGACGAACAAAGTAATTCAAAATATGGAAATACCCAAAATTACCTGCATCTGTCTCTCCAAAATGGTTGTTTGTAGTCAAATCCTACATTAAACTGTCTAGCTTGAGCTTGAATATCCTGCAACATATATCTGCCCTGTCCTCTGGATTTAGATTTCTAAGTTTGCAATATCTAAATATCTCTGGCCAGGTGGGGTTGCAAGTGAAAGTGATGAAGAGATCTGGAAATCCGAAATGTTTACATATCGCCATCGCATCCATGTAGTTGTTATTCAAGTAACGTGGACCTCCGGTAAAAGAAGCTGGGATCAAAACTCTTTTACCTCGCTTAGACATATCTGTAACACCATCGTTCTGTGCCTCAACAACGTTGACATACTTATCAGACCGTAGTTTCTTTTGGTTGGTCCGCAGATAACGTAGACGGCAAGCTTCGATCATGGTGTAAACGTCAACCAGAAACTGCTGGAATAGACGTTTCGAACGAACAATTGCTTGTGATTCGGAGGGTCTGTCCTGAATCCTAAAAGCAGAAAACTCTCTCATCGAAATAAACTTGCGCTTTCCTTTTCTCTCGTCAGGAAAACCATCATCGATCCCAATCTGAAACCCATCCTCCCCATACGGAAAAAGAAACGGATACTGCAGAGCTAAGTAACCCGGATTCAGTTCACTTATTCTTTGAAGTTAACCTGAAACTATCTCCAACACTATATCACGTTTATGATAGCCTTCCTGAAAGTCACCGGGAATTAGAGCTGCGACTTCAGAGCTGGACGGCATGTTGTGAGTCCTCGCGTCTCTGTTTCGGTTTGCGATTAGAACCAAACGACAATCATCAGAAGGGGGTTCTCCCTTGAATCTATCTCTGTATGATCTAAAGGCTCCGACGAATGGATTGCAGCTGTCCAACATCTCAATTAGAGCTTCCACCAACTCGGGTCTTAGTTTGTTATCAATTTTTCCATTTTTGCTAAAAAAACCAAGAAATTTGAAAAATGTATTAGGATTCAAACACTTTTTAAAACATGAACAGAGCAAGATGAAACTGAAAATTTACCTTAATGCAGACAATCTGTTTGCAGCTTCGTTCACTGTGTCATGAATATATAGCCGCAAAAACTTAGCTTTATCTTCAGACGTGGGGAGCAAGCTACTAATTCTGTGATAATTTTCTCCATGTAGCTGGAATATACTTGGTCCTCTGCCTTGATTAACTGAATGATCAATTTTCCCACCAATAGAGGTGAATGAGAATATCATGTTGTATGCACGTATTCTCTCTGAAATGCTTGCATATTTCATCATCACCGATGAAGAGATACGTGAGCAATGGAGGTGGCTGCTGCAGTAATGGGAGCTAGACTTTGCCTTGCATATAACAGTTAGTGAAAATCGGCTTGGTTTTGGACCTCTTCTTCGCAATCCTCTCGTTGAACCATATGCGTGCAGTACAATGTTCGCATTCGTATATTGGGTCCCCGTCGTCATAATATCCTGTTATGAACAAAAGAATACATAATACAGTCAGTATTCAAAATATGAGTAATTAATCAAAGAGATTACTGTGGCATATACCATTCTTCTGCAATGAAGGTTGCCCTGAAACGTCAGATTCGTAGGGTCTTCTGTGTTGTCAGCAATAACATCCCTTGGACTTTCGTTGTTGCCATAGTTGACATGAGAACTTGTGATGTCTCCTTCATCATCGTTTTGAAGATCATAGAGTTGCTCTTCCCTCTCGGTATCAACTATAAAGTTTAGTGCAAGTCACATTTATAATTTCTATGACAAAACGAATATAGCTGATGATAAGGTATATACGAAACATACCAGGTTGAGAAGGAGCTGTTTGGAGTGTCGGAACCTTGAGGGAAGGTTGAATCTCCGCTCTGTTAACTACATATGGATAGAAAATTGCATGCTGAGAAATGGTAGATATCGCAGTGTAACACATCAATAAATCAAACTAAATCTACCCCTCTGTCGTGATGCTTTCTTTTGCTTCAAGACGTTTATACGATTCTTTCTAGCTTGTTTCTCTAAAAAGTTTTATGCATTGCTTGCTCTGTTTGTTGCAGTTGTGCCTACAAAGAGGTATAATACATAACAACTATCTTGACAAAGTATTAACACGAAAACGAAGTTCCTTTACTCTAGACTTACTTATGCTGTTTGCATTTGGTATAGGCTGCAAGCTACACTGTTCTGTTATCATGGCGTTGACGTCACAGAACCATTTACCGACTATGATATTTAGAGGAAAATGTTATTACCACTTCTTATAGGATTACAAACAAATGAGATAGATGGGTAGACAATAATACATGAGTCTATTAGGCTCTGCTTACTACGGCTGTCAGCCTTTTTGTATGTATTTTTCTCTGCAAAACAATTAATAAACATTTCAGGCTATTTTTTTTTTGGGGAAGAATGAAGAATATTAAGTTTCCTCGTACCAACAATAATAATCTTACTCTCCGATTTGGATGTACCGAGAATTTTCCTTCATGATGGTTTAAAATTTTTCTTGCGATGGCTGAGTGAAGATTCTGGCTTGTCAGGACATCCATCAAAATCAAGATGTTGGGGAACAATAGGTGATGCTTTGCGTGTTAGGTTTGACTGAGGCTCACTTCGATGCGAATCAACCCCACATGACGTTAGATTAGGTGGTATATTCTCTTTACCAATACCTAGGGATTATTTATATTACATGATCGTTATAAATAGATTACAATACATATTAAGTCATCCAAAAAAAAAATTTAATCAGAGTACACTTACTTGAGGGTGTATGCGTGTTAGTAAAGCAATTAGTTATGCTTCCCTGCATGAGTCCAGTATTTTGACTTGGATGCTTCCCTTTGCGGTTGAAAGAACCTCTCAACGATCGTCGAGTAGTTAGACAGCTTCGCGGTGTTTGTGTGAATGGAGTGAATGGGGAAGTAGATGTGAAATATGGGGTGATTGGATTAATATTTCTCATTTGGTCAAGACCTTGTCTTTGATCTCCAGTGAGTCCGTAACCTATATATACAAACAAATAGTTAAAAAAACTCAATAGCAAGAATTTGTATTTAAAACGGTATGTGCTTGCTCCAAACCTTGTGGTGATTGAGCTTCGGGTTGATTTAAGTGTTGAAGATTATCCTGTAGATTTGATATATATTTGAAAGGGGATAACGGATCCTCACTTGTAGACCCCTCTGCATAACAATTGCAAGTAAGATTAACAGTAAATTTTCAGGTATTTAGTTCAGTTTGAAGACGTAATAGCTAAAATAATAATAAAACAACTACGGAGGCTTGTCACCATGATTTTGTTCATCGCTTCTGCTTTTCTTTGACATAATTTTCTCATCAGATGATTGACCATCGTTGTTTACTGTTTTTCTTCTCATGTTTGTATACAAAAATGGAGAATGCTGGAGAAGCGGCTTTGATACTCTGCTATCTACCCTCACAACAACATCTTGACGGTGAAAAACTTTAGGTATACAAATCAATTAAATGATAACGATCGTTAAATTACGTATATTTCTCATTTTATAAATCTAATCAGACTCTCCTTTTAGTGATAAATGTTTCCTAAGTTAGACATACATAATTACGATAGTAATAGAATTGATATCCATTTAGATAGGTTATCAAATTAATAAAGGCAATGTCAATATCATATAAACATTTATTCCCTCGCAATTATTTCATTCAAATTCCGCAAAGTTTGAAAAGTATAACCGCAGGAAACTAAGAGAATTTGAAATTCGCTAAAACGAAGTATAATCGGATTCCTTCCACTATGTTTCAAATTTTAGCCACACTTGTAATTACATTTAAAACGAAGAGGAAGGGACTTGAAAAACATTTCATAATCACTTCTCAGAAAATACAGAGTTTTGTGTCTATATTATCCTCTGTTTAGTCGAGGGTACATATTAACCTTGATAACGTTTAAAGATAAGTGATCAAATGACTTTAAAGAACGCGAAGAGAAGTTAAAACAAACTAAAGTAAACCAAAAAAATAGTAGAATCACATAACATAACATATTCTTCATACAAAACAAAAGAGAAGAGCTGAATAAGTAGAAGCAGTAGAGTATAAGAAAATATCACCCCGATTACAAAAGATGGAATAATACTAAAGGAGACAACGTTGATGTAATTCAAACTCGGGACCGAGTAGCATCTTATACAACGCAAAAAGGCATAATTTAACAGAATGTTCAAATGGCATGCGAAGTGGATCCAGCCGCTGACATGTTCTCCGGTGGTTCTTCAATCTCGGGATTCAGCAATCTACAAAACATTTTACAGCAACAACGTCTTCTATGTGAGAGGTGATACATTTTAAACCTTAGTTAATTACACATCGAATAGTTTATAAGAAGTTAATACCTATGGCGCATAACTTCAGCCTCCTTGATCCATGGATTGAAGAAGAACCTAGCCAACCCTCCTTCACCTGTGACCAGAATCTCCCCTACGGCATTGAATAGAAAGATGAACTAATGTATTTGTTGCATATAAATACAAATAACATTTCTAAATTAAAAAAACATTCAAACAAAGAGCACAAACCATTGTGAATTGTGACTCTCCATTCACTCAGAACGAAAATTGGCTTATCGGCAGAAGAAAATGATTTACGTTCACGGTTAAAATCCAGAGCCAATTCTCCATAAGCAACACAGTAAATTTCCTGGTTCCTATTATCAACTTATATTCTACAATTATGGATCCATGAAAGTGGCGACTACTACACTGTCACCAGAGAACAAAAACAATAAAGCAGAAAAATTTACTAATGGGATAAGCAGCATCGAAAACCCTGGTTGTCACTTGTCTGAAATCGGTGAAATCAAATAGGTGACTGTCTCTGAGCGATGGAATCGGCCGGACTACAGTTGGTCCATCTAGACTAATCATATACTGGTGGTTGGCTATGTTGATCCCAGTTCCGGCCACTAACATGAACATTTGCGATTTCTCTCCAAGAATCCTCTGGCAAATCTCTCTTGAAACGCTTCAAGTACTTGTGGCTTACAGCCGCATGTATTTTTATCCCCTGAATATCCAAAGAAAACAATAGACGATTTATGTTAGACGAAACAGGATTTACTTACATAATTGACAGAGGGAACTATTATATGAGGTAAACATCTGAGGAATAATTTGTGTTTGAAACACAACTTACATTTTTATCAGCAAGAATGAAATCCATGGCCGGATTTCCCTCGGAGTCCACTGTTTCTCTCCTTCGATAAACTTTCACTTGAATGCTTGAGTTCGTCTTCCATGGAAGAAGCTTCTCGAGGCGACAATACTCTGTCATGACTGCAAAGCCTTTGTTTTTTCTGGATTGTAGAGGATGCAAGATACGGAGAAACAAAAGTTGGAGAGAAATAAAAATCAGAGTATCAAGGGTTTTTTCTTATGGAGATCTTGTGGAGAAAGCTTTTAAAAAGAGTTTCAATTATGACAAAGAGATGTGAATCACACCGATTCCTGCTACTCCCGAAGTCATTTTGTTATTTTTTTAAGCTTATTACTTTCCAACTATAGAATTAATATTCTCCTTGTAAGAAAGTTGTATGTTTCTTCCCATATAAAAAAGTATACTAATATTGAGTGTTCCATAATATTGAGATTTGTGACACTCTAGAGATTTGTGACATAATGGTGTTCATAATATTGAGATTTGTTTGTAATAATTAGATATGAATCACATCAAAAAGATTACGTATACGACTCGTATCAATGATGTTTCCCTATTTTCATATATATTTGTCGGAGAAGAATATACTAAAGATACCGGTTTTTTAAATTTTTAAAAATTTAAAAAAAGAGACTTCTTATATGAGAAAATTACACTCAGGTGCACTTTCTGACTTACAATTTACACTTAGACACACTTATTGACAGAGGTGGACTTTCACCAACTGAGTTTACCCTCTTACCCTCATCCCAACTTATTATTGATTTTCTATCCCTTTTACCTTTCTCATTTCACAGTTCACTTTCTATTTTTTACTGTGTCATCACTTCCGACAAACCTCGACGGAGACAATCACCGGAGCCCGACACACGTTTATCAGATTTCGTCCCACAAATGATTCCTCGTTCCAGAACCGATTCCTCGTTCCGATTCCACTCTTTCCGTCCCCACCCGATTCCACATATACCCTCGTCTTTCTCTTTTCACTTCTATCCTCCCTCTTTTTATTCACTTTGACGGACACCTTCCTGCGATTTCTAAAACTCCATCGACACCGCCACTAAATCCGCCGAAACACATCTTTAGATCTCATCGATTTCAGAGGTCAATCTCACCGCTTTTTTATTCTGTTAGCTGTAACACTTTGTCGGGTCCCTGAAGGAGGAGTAGGAGGAGCTGCTGTAATTAGAAAAGTTGCAGGTGCTTATATTTCTTGGAAAGATTTGACTGTTACTATGAAAGGGAAGAGAAAATATTCTGATAAGGTGGTGAAGGGTTCGAATGGTTATGCGTGACAATTTAGGATCTCGCATTCTGAATTTGGCTTTGTTTCCTTGTCTTCATACATGTTTATCAATATTTTCTGATTATCAGCTCATAGTTTTTGTGATTACAAATTTATGGACGAATCTTTAAACTTGTCCACTTATACTTGTCCACCATCATCTATATGACTGTGGATTGTAAACAAAATCATACATAACACGAAATTGTACATCTATTGTCCACGCTCATCAATTGTCCAAAAGCAAAATTATCCACGCATACACTTATCCACACAAATAAATCGTACACCAAAACCATCCAAGTCACCAAATCGTCCAAAATAATGGTACACAAGAGCTCTGTTTTATCTAATTGCAAGTACTCAGGTAACCTATCACAAAACCAAATTATGGGTACATGAAAACTGCACATAATCACAAAGTGTCCACGACAAGATTGTCCAAAGTCCAAACACATATTCGTACAAGCTTTAAACTGTCCAAAAACATTTTTTACATAAAACACACCCAAATACAAGATCCATATCCATTTATAACAAATGAACCCAAATCAGACAAAAAACAAATTAACCCCAAAAACAATATAAATGAATATTATATCATCCACAAGTAACCATCCATAAACACATTATTATCCATCTGAAATGATCCAAAAAGAGTCATCCATAAGCTCACTTCCACAAATTAACAAATCTGGGTTAGATGAAGCTACAAATGAAGTAACGCTGAAAGTTTATGGTGATTGACATTGTTGTCCAAATAGTACAGCGGAAAAAACAAAGTTATCCAACTGAAACCCCAAGACATAAAATTCTTAGAATACACAATTGTCGACGAGCCCTAAATCAAATTCATATCAACCTGTGAAACAAAATCTAATAACCGGATGACCAAATGAACTCGGACATCAATTTAAATCAAATTTTCCAGCGGGAATAGACTGTTCCGATCCCGTTAGCATCTCTTAAACGATGACATTATTTATTCTTAGCCAACATTAAACAGTTTATTATGGACCAGTTAAACAATCATAAGTTAGCATAACAATAACCACCTTGATTCTAAACTATGGCAAAAAGGGTTGTCGATCGGAATCGCAGTCAATCAGAAGCCACCACAAACCGGCGTAGAGTTAAAAATAAGACAAAACATGGTAACAAATTTCACTCCAATTTCACGAAGGGCAAAATGGAAATCGTCCACACACTAAAATCCAAAAATAAGTGCACCACTTTCACAAAGTCACTCTTTGTGTAATATAAGTGACAAAAGTCACTCATAGTGCAAATCACTCCTTCTCATATACGCAAAACTTCGTTATAATGTTTGCAAAGTTTAAAATATAGTCAAGATAGAGAAGGGACAAATTATTATAAATTTGGAATGAGGAGAGATAGTTATGCAAATGCAATTGGCCCAAGCTAATTGATTACTTGACCCAAATATTACTACGTCGGCCTTTTGGAAGTTATTGTATCATTCTTACTTGAAGGATTGATAAAATTTCAATATTGCTAGTAATTCCATAAATCAGTTATGCTCTGAGATATTAAAATCCGATGAACCGATGCAACAGTCGATAAAGTTAGAAAATACAAATTTAAATTTCCTTTCTGATATAGAAGGTAAACTCGAGAAACAACATGTGTTTTCCCAAAAACTTATACTTTGGGCACCATATAGAAAGCAAGTGTTTTCCAAATAACCAAAAAAATATAGAAAGTAAGCCAATAGCAAAGGAACCAACCATTGCATTAATGAATATAAAATCAAAGAAATTCAATGAAATTAAAACGAAATAATCCAAAACAAAACAATATAGAAAGCCATAAAATGTAAAGTCTCAGTAACGCAAAAAAACAATAACTTCAGACCCGATTTCCTCAAAACTCTTCAGCTGCAAACACACTTCAATTGGTCTTCTCAACTTTCACCTGCTTCAGCACAATCCCCTGACCCGTCGTAGCAACCTCATCACCATCGAAACATGGCTTCTTGACAGAAGAATGCCTAGTCTCCAATTCATTCTTCTCGTCATACTCCTCACTCTTACGTTTGGAAGATGGAGTCACCTCATCGCTTGGCCCGTCCAAAATCATTAATGGAATGTCCTACAAAATCAAGATTAGTTAATTTCATCTGTATCAAGCCGAAACAACTATAATATCATCATCAAAGTATATAAACCTTTGAATCCTTGAATCCACTACTTTGATTTTTCAATATCCTCGGTGTTTTCTCCTGAAAAATACATTGTATCAGTTATGGATTGATAGTAAAACAGAACTTTTTTAATTCCGATGATGATACGATATGTATAAAAAATAAACCTGAGAGGCGGAAGTCTCCGAGAACTCCCTTACTATGTCCGACTGTGTGACAATCTTTATGACCTTGAAGGTCTCACTCCGGTAAATTGTGTTCGACTTCTCGATTCTTTCCAACTCTTTTCACTCTAAATTGCAAACGAATGACGGGTACTTTTCCTTGGCATTCAGATGAAGAGGACAGTGCCACAAATGTTGGTTAATGCCAACGGAAGGACAGTGGGATCCTGAATCTAGAGACAATGAAAATAATATTTACGATTAATATCACTTGTTTTAGCACTTGAAAACATTAAACATGCTCTATAATAGTATTAGTTATTCGAACCTCGGTGTGATCAACCACTAATTCGGCAGCTGTCTGATTAACCACTTCCATCGCAAGCTTATCAAAAAGGAGAAACTTAGTTTCACCGGTTGCGTCTATCACACGGAAAGTCAACAGGAACCTAAATTTTGCAAAAATGCAACCATAAGCAACGATATGATAACGTCTACGTATAAATGACAACACTTAGGTTTAATTCCTAAAACTTACGCAGGCATAACATTGTCAACGTGATCCTCACATTTTGGACATTTCCATAGCTGCTTAGAGAAGTCACCTCCAGGAGTTTCTTCCTTAAGAGCTTCCATGTTGACGGGCAAAAACCTTCCTTTTGCACGTCTGGCATTCCATGTAATACCATCGATATTTTGTATCAATGCTCATGATTGTTGCCATTGTAACACACTTGACATTCTGGGATTTAAGAATTTAATTAGCATATATTAAGTGTATCTAAAAAGAATAGAACCATAATAAGCGAATAGATTTGTAGTAATACCTCAGAAGCATCAACGATCTCGGATATCGTCCTACGGGGGGTCTGTGAAAGGAAATCTTCACGTACAGAGGTAGAGTTGACGATGACCAACTGATTAGGATGAGTGTAGGACAATGTCACTCCATCTCTAGGAAGCCTGCAAACTTCCACGTTAGAAGCAACGATTGTATTACTACACAAAATATATAGGGTTTGATGTTAACCTGTCCTTAAAATCAGCTATCTCTGGCAATTTAGAATTCAACATCACCATGGAACAATTGTAACAATTTCCGACGCTCCAAACATCTACAAAAGTTGGTTTAACGTTTGAAACATATCAGTCAAATGAGCGATCCTCGATATAACAACACTAAAATAATTATGTATAATAAATAGTTACCTTGGTAAAGACGGATTTTCCCAAATCGCAGCACAAAAACTACAACAGCATCATGGACATTCTGAGCGTAGGCCTCAAGCTGCTCCGCGAACTCACCCCACAGCACATAGTTGAGCCGAACATCTCTGGAATATACAATACATAGTTAAAAGTGTCAATGTTATTTTTATGTTATTAAGTAGATTGAACGACTGCAAAGTGCAAACACATACTCTAAATCGCGAAAAACCATTGTCATCCTTTTTGTCTGCTTCTTACTAACATTGAGGATCTCAACATTGCCGATCTCAACAATTTGGCCCATGACATCTGAGTAAAAAACGGTATAAACTCTAGGAGATATTAGATCAAAGAAAAATAGTACCAGTAAATGTAACAAATGAATGTAGCAAACATACCAAGCAAAAAATCAGGATTGAGCTTCCCTTCATGGATATCAGTAAATCTTACAGGATTAAATCCAATCACGTCTGATGGTATGTTAGTGTCAGTCTTGATGGTGGTGGTTTGAGCAAGACAGATCATATACTGATGTCCAGAAGTCCGGAAACGTCCACTGGTTGGAGTCACCTGAAAATTTGTGATAATTTTCGTCTCACCTTCCACCAACAACACATCCATCCTCTTAATGAACTCCTTTTTCACAGTGCAGTGGATGACTTGATCCTGTAAACCACATATCGCCCATTAAAAGAGAACTTAAGTTTATTCAAAAACAATATATTATAAACTCATAGATTTGTTAAAATACCTTCTCATTGACGACAATCATCTCCATGGTCTTCAAGATCTTCACACGGATCTTCCACTGGGATTTGAAAGGCTTGCAAGAGTAGAAGTCAACAATTGAAGCCATTTCTGAGAAGAAGACAAATGTAAGAAGAAACTTTAGTGGAGTTCTTGCAAGAGATGATGAGAATCTAGAATGGGGAAGGGGTCGCTTAAATAGTGCAATGGGTATTGTACCACTGTCTAGGTATAAGCACGCATAGAATATTTGCAATCACAGAAATGGCAACGTTTAATTAATTGTAATACAATGTGAATATCATTATATAGAGAAAATTATCAGCTATGGGAAAATAGTTTTATTAAGAATGTAATTTAAGAAATGAAGATGTGTAGCTTGATATGCTAATTAGTTCGGTTGCATACGAAAAAGGAAAACGTGAAAAAAACGCAATAAGCAATTATCTTGCATGGAAGTATTGTTATTCAATCAATATCCCAACCTTTTAATAGTTACCTTAATCGAATAAAGAAATGGAAAAATCGATAGAGGCCCAAATTTATTCTGTTTTCGGTTGCAAATTTGTGTTTCTCTTTTAGCCCAATAACAAAAAGGATCCGCGTGTTTTTATATTGGATCTCGGGTCAGCTCCAACTCGTATATATTTATTAAAATAAATCAAAAAGAAACTCAAAAAACTGTGGGCTCGCCACGTCAGCCTTTTTGCATGGTCTTTAATATATTGTAGGATTTTATCGTAATAATTTAAAAAAAAAAAAATCATTAGATATCTCCTTCTATTTTTGTTTACCTTTATTTTCTAAAATAACTTGAATCACAATAAAAAAAAATAATCAAGAAAATCAAAAAACAATTCTGTATATCTTATTATATAAAGCTGGATGCGCACGATGTGGTTGCGAGTAGGATTTTTATAAAATTTAAGGATCGCGACACGTGTCACTTTTAAATTTATGTCCGTTGAGATCGTGACACATGTCTTAGGAAAAAATGAGAACTTAAAAAAAAATCCAGAAAAATGTTAATTAAAGAAAAACGAAATTTAATTTAATATATTATATCAAAAAGGAAAAAATAATATTTGTCATATCCAAACAGAAAAAGGTTTCCCATTCATCAATTTTTTTTTGGGGGAATTGCTCAATATAGTACACAATTTGATTTGAAATGCAAAATAGACCTCTTATTGCACTTATGTCAAAACTAGTCTTTTGGCATGCCAAATTACAAAATACACCCTTATGAACAAAAAAAAACGAGAGCCATAATGTCTGTTTTACCCTATTTAAAGTCTAATCATAAAGTCTACTACATAGTAGACTTCATGATCAAGTCTAATTCCTAATCACAACTTAAATTTAAATTATAAAATTAAAGAAAAATAATTTGATTAAAAAAATTATACATAAATAAGATAAAACATTTTACATCCATTAAAAATAAAATTGCATATAAATGAATCCATTTAAGTCAACTAAGATTAATTAGGTTTGTAACCTCTAAATTGTGTGAAGTCTACTCGAGAAGTCTACTATATGGTAAAATCTTAAATTTAAATTTTAAAATTTATAAAAAATATTTGGTAAAGAAATTTACACATAACTTTAACACAAACATTTACTATTCCATGAAAAATAAATTTGCATATAAACCGATCAGTTTAAATCAAGTAAGACAAATTATGGTATAATCCAAAAAATTGTGTGAAGTCTACTGAAGAAGTCTGCTTAATAACAAAATTAAAATTTAAAGTTTAAAATCTATAAAAAAACAATTTTGATAAAAAAAGTTATACATAATTTAAATAAAGACAAGTCCTACCTATGCAAAATAAAATTTCATGAAAATGAATCAATTTATAAGTTTCATGAGTAAACCAAATCACCAAGCTTAGTGTTTGAGGTATATTGTATAGGGTTTGTCAAGAGTATTGTTAGGGTTTAGATAGTTTTGACCAAAAAAAGTTTTTGTTCGTTTAACGATTTAAAACTTACCAATTCGTAGTTTATAATGACGCCGCTTCTTCTTCTTCTCGCCTGAGCAAAGCCACTCGCCGTCAACTTCGCCGCTTCTTCTCGCCTGAGCGAATGGCAGATCTCTCGGCTCCAATGGATCTACGCCGCTTCTTTTTCTTCTTCTCGCCTGAGCAAAGCCACTCGCCGTTAACCTTTGCTGCCTCTCCCTCGCCATTAACCCCGCCTCATCTCCCTTCTCTGCCTCTCTCTCCCTCGCATCCCTCCTCTCACCGTTGGATCTCTCTCTCTGCTAGGTGAATCTCTCTCGCTTCTCTCTCTCACTTTGATTCATGCTTTCAATTTTCCTGCTGCGAATGTGTTCTTATCTGATAGAGTAAGACTAGATTCTGTATTGGTTGCTGCAGGATATGGCTGAAAAGATAGAGTTATTGGAAGGAGAGGGTGAAAGACAAGGTGATGAGTTCAGTTCGAAAGGATTTTTATAGAGCAGATTAGTTTTATTTTTTGTTGTAAGATTAAATTACTGCTATTGAATCTATTATGGTTAATGGATGTAGCAAATTGTTGAGCTTCAAGAGCTGTACAACTTGGAACAGCTTGTAGCTGCTGGACTGAGAGAGAAGCTTGATAAGACTGAGGTATCTATCACAAGATTTTGTTTCTGGCTTGGTGCCGAGCACAATTCACTTTCTTTCTACTGACATGCAAGGATTCTTTTACCTCTGATTTCAAAAAAGCTCTGTGAAACTGAACAAGCATTGTTATTTTTGTGTTTGCAAATGATCTTTAGACTGCAGGAAACTGCAGCAAATGATAGTCCATTTCCATCGACATTGAAGAATAAAAGAATCCCTAAAATTGTGTATTTCAGATCATGGGCTCTTTTCTCTTAAAGGTAACACTTTCCTGCTTCTTTTGTTCTTGTATTCCATCTTTATAAACCATGAACTGAGATAGAAAAAGGTACACCGAAGCAAACTTACGATACTATCTGCATATGCAAACTCTTATGCCTCCTTTTAAACAAACTCTCTTGCCTTTGAAACGCTCTTACCTTTGATTACATGTTATTGTTTTTCCGCCAAATTTCGCTTTGATATTGTTTGAGATGGAACATTTTAGATCAAGTTTCTTCTTTAGGATTTCAATGAAGCTCCAATCAAGTCTTTTGCTTTGGCTAAAATCTGCTGCTCCTAATATTGGTTGCTCTCTCCTTCAGGTTTGACAAGAAAACGTCTCCGAGCTGCATCAATATTACCTCTCATGATATAAGATCTCTTTTCTTCTCTTTGTTTTTGTCTCGTGTGTGCTCGGAGACAGCTGGCGGGTTTTCTTTTTGTGATCCTTGCATTTGCTTTGATGTGTGTTGTTTGCTAGTTTTTTTCTGTTAATGTTATATAGGTCCGAGAGATCCTACGATAAAACCATTGTCTGTGCGGGCTCTTTGTTTATGTGAATTTTGGCTTTGATTGATTTCGCTCGTTTTCTTCTTAGACTGTTGTAGAATGTTTTTCGTGGGAATCAGAATTTTTGGCTTTAGTCGAATCTGGTTCTATGATTCATTATTCTCTATAGTAATACTTTGTAGTTAAGGCCATGGAATTGTGATTGTCACTTTAAGTGCGTTTAATATTTGAGGTACTTATCACTTTCAATCTCTGGCTATTTTCAGCTCTTTGAATGCTGGACTCAAGTGACGAATTATTGGATTCAAGACCGCTGCTAAAAGAGGAGAAGACACCACATTCTCAATTGGTGTTTTGCTGGTGCTAAAGTTGTGATCGTGTAGTTTTAGAGATAGAATGTTTCTTTGCCTTGTGATTATCAATTTTTATAGCTTTTGAACTAAACATAAAGGCAATTGGTATGCTGTTTTTTTTTTTTTTTTTTTTTTTTTTGACAACAGCCTAAGTTTCTACAGTGGTTCGGGAAGCGAGACCGGTGGAACTGAGTTAATATAATACACATCGTAAGGCTGATCTCGAGAATTCCATGCTAACTTGTCTGCCTTTGTGTTCTTCGTTCTTGGGATGTGGGTTAAGGAGAACGCCTGGAACTGCCTCTTGTACTTCTCAACCTCTGCAAGTAGATTTTCAAACGCCGGCCACTCTTTCGGTCTGGACACCATCTTAACCAAATCTGCGCAGTCCGTTTGAAAGTTCATTCGCCGTTTATTATGGACTAACATACTCTGCATAGCCCAAGGTAGAGCTTCCAGCTCTGTCTGTAAAGGTGATAACCCCATCTTGGATTGCAAGCACCAACCAAAACTGAGCCCGAATTGGTATGCTGTTTAGATGCCAAAAAAGACATTACAACTTCACAACTGTTTAAAAAAATCAAATACAAGCATTTTTTATGCATCTTATCTATCTAAAATTACCAAGTTCAAACATATATTAAATTTCACGAATAGATTTCACAGTTAAAAAAAAACCACCGGATACAAGCATTTTTGATGCATTACTTTGCTAAAACAGACTAAGTTGTAAATACAAATAAATAATATTCTGCCTAATTATACATTTGAGATTTGAATTTTTTCTTATGTTTATGAAAACCTATTTGATGCGGATATGAATACTTTTCTTCTTGGATGATCAATAAGAGAGAACTCATAAACAGAAACCTTAAAACAATACTACCAAAAGAAATAGTTTACTTGTCATTACTAGTAGATTATTACTAGTCCAATATAAGCATAATAATCTCATCGTAATGATCAATACTCATCATTACTAGTCCAATATAAGCATTTTTTATGCATTTGAAGTAGCTAAAACAAACTAAATTCAAACAAATATTAGATTTCAAGGGTAGACTTCACAATTATTCTAAAAAAACAAATAAAAGCATATTTGATGCACTTTACCTAGCTTAAATTGACTAAAGTCAAACAGATATTAGATATCACGATTAGACTTCACAAATAGATTTTACAGAGAAGTCTACTTAGTAATGATCTAATGTACTAATCAAACAAGAAAACCTTATTCACTTTGTATATAATGAATATAAGCATGTAAAATCCACACAAAAGCAACTTAACAGAATAATACAACTAGTTGTTCAAGAAAATCTTAAAAATTTATTACAACTTTTCCAAATATGCGTTTTTGAAAAAATATATCATATGGTTTTTTTTTTGTGATTCGTTATAATATCAATTAGCATATCAAAATATATCAGAGAAAATCAACATGAAAAGATATTGTGAAGAAAATACCAAAGCATCATCGTGAAAAAGAAACTCAAAAAATTGAAAGCCAGGTTTTGTGGTTCACGGATTCGAGCGGGTTCACCGGTTTTTAATGAATTTTGTGGGTTAATTCAAAACCGGTTTTTAGTGATAAACCAACTCGGATTTTCTCCCGAGTTGCAATCGAACCGGCCGATCCAGTCCGGTTTTCAAAGCACTGGTTTAAACGAACGGTTGCAAACTATCGTTTTGTCCTTATGAGAACTTTATAAGTAGTGTCTTGTTTCTGAAACAAGATAGACAAAGCTGATTATGTTATCAGAGAGATCTAGAGAGTTAGATTTGATTCACAAAGAAATATAAGTAAACAAACACAAGATCACTATTTGTTACTCTTTGATTTTAACTCTAGACAAAGAGTGAACGTGATTGTCTTATCCTATGAGGAATTTCGTGTAATCCAAGGCCGTATATGGTCGAAATACTCTTTAAGGAAAGTGCTTTGTACGCGATTCAATCTTAATCCAAGATACCCACACCTCTCTAAAACACATTATCGTCTATTCCAACACCTTACGCTCTGTTCTAACACCGAAACAAAGGTCATGCAAACCAACAATCTTACAGAGTATTTTCCGTGAACGATGGCTGGTGTCTCTATGTGTGAGATGTCTTCCAAGTTTCGGAAGTTTAACAAGTTCGAAGGAGTTGATTTCAGAAGATGGCATAAGAAGATGCACTTTCTTCTTACAACCCTTGATGTGGTGAATATTCAAAGCATGTTCATGCCCACCAAGGACCGAAATCTACGGATTGGTTAAGGTATGATCATAAGTCATAACCATTCAAATGTTTCGTACACGATTCAATCATAATCTAAGATATACATACATTTTACACATTTTTATGTGAAACACATTGTTGTTTGTTCCAACACTCTGCACTATGTTCCAATAAACATAGCTCATACAAATAAACAGAAACAACCTTCTGTCATTTACTCCCTCCATTTCAAATTAGTTGTCGTTTTAGGAAAATATATCTGCAATGTATTTGAATGTTTAATATATCCATATACATTTTCTAAAAACGACAACTAATATGAAACAGAGGGAGCATTCATTACTCATTATCATACGTCAAGCTTGAAAAATTATCGCACTCAGTCAACAAGTTCCAACTTCTATAATCCTCTAAAATTAATTAGCATTGCTCAATTTTTGATTCAGAATAAGAAAGTTCTGTGGCAACCCCAAAATGAGACAAATGATTTGAATTAATCCGAAATTTTGTAACACTAACACCACAAAAATAGTAGTCCAATTTGAAAAAAAAAATAAAAAAAGAAAAGAATTTACAGTTGTAAGAGGATACAAAGATGAGAGATTGATCGGAAAAATGATCTCTGGCATGTTTTTAAGCCTTCATGTGATCTCTTCCTCCCACACCGTTAAGTTAAATCTTAAAGAGAAGAAACCAATACACAAACAATAAATGCTTCCCTTTGCATCATAGCCCTCTCTTTCTTCATTCTCTGTGTATAGCCGAAGCCCAAAAAATAACAATAATCCCCTAACTTCCCCATGTATATAATACTACTAGGAGGTGATCCGCGCTTCGCGAGCGAATTTATATTATTGTGTTAATTTTATTGTTTTTCCGAAAAATTTATTTATTTATATGCTTTATTATTGTTTCAAAAATATTACACATATAAATTAAAAATAATTAGGGTTAGACAAAACTAACGTACTGTCTCTTTCCCGTCCCATCCGTCATGTCTGTCCCATCCCGTTCCGTCGAGTCCTATCTTATCCCATTATGTGTTGATCATTTGTTTCAGTAGAGCGACCATATGATTGCATTGCACATCATTAAAAATACAAAGGAAAAGAAAGGAACGTATATGTCTCGAACCTACATTTTCATTGAATAAATAAAACGAAAAAATGCCATATCCACAAAGATCAAGGAATTACTTTGTTCATAGATACAACTATATAGTTAAATTTTCAAATTAAATCATTGACTAATCTCGTTTGCAGTGAATGATTACCATAGTTTTTTTGGCAGGTCTAGTGATGATTTTGAATAGCCATCAGGGCCGGTCAGTGACGGAGCTAGTGTAGAGGCAGGTTGGTCAAGTGACCCATGTGAAACATATAAATATGTTTTAGTGTAACTAAATTTCTTAAGGAACTAGCAGCTCAGTTGGTAATATTCTGGGCATTGACCACCCTAAACCTAAGTTCCATTCTCTTAGTGACCCTTTTGAAAAAAAAAAAAAATTTATATATAATCTATACTATTAAAGTAGAGACACAACTTAAGTAAACAACACTAAACTAGAGTCTATCATTGTAGCCAAACATCCCTAAACCCAGAATTAACTTAAATCAAACCGGCTAATTGTTCCAAAACAAAAATAACCGTAATATGTGCTGATCTTGACCATAAATTTCGGATATTACCTGATTTGTTGCCATAAAAATAGTCTCCGTCATAGCCGAAGAATTATAAATATGAAATTCAATAAATATTAAAGTAGAGACACAACTATTAAAGTAGAGACACAACTTAAGAAAACAACACTAAACTAGAGCATATCCCTGTAGCCAAACATCCCTAAACCCGGAATTAACTGAAATCAAACCGGTTAATTGTTCCGAAACAAAAATAACCGTAATATGTGCTGATCTTGACCATAAATTTCGGATATTACCTGATTTGTTGCCATAAAAATAGTCCATGTCATAGCTAAAGAATTATTAATATGAAATTAAATAAATATTAACAAAATAGGAAACTACCATAACAACCTAACAATATTCATAACCAAAAAGTTAGTTAATTCAAAATATACTCACTATGCTTTCAAATAAAAGGAATCCCAAATTAAATCACGTAATCCCTAAGATTTTAGAATATTTACAGAATATATGAAAAAACTTCTCTATATAAAGAGATTGTGACGATCATTTAACGCTTAAGATCTTCATAAAAATAGAAATATAGTCATTTTAATATAAACTAGGTCTTGACCCGTGCTTGGGAAGCACGGGATGTTGTGATTTCTAAAAGAACATTTTAACTATTGATACAATTATGTAAAAAAAAGTATGCATGTTTGTGATATATAATGATGAATCAATTTATTTTGATTATCCAAGGATGAGATTAAATAAATATGCGATCATTAATGTTAAATTTGGGTGAGTTAAAAATTGTTACTATTTGAAGCTAGATTCTGACCCCGAGAGAACGAAATCAAACCGAAATCGGCATCTGAATAATATAACATAAATATGTGTCGTTTTACGGTTTGCTTGCGTCTAATATTGAGAAGCACTGATTTTTGAAGATTTTAGTTTTTTGAGTTATACAGTTATTTGCTGTTAATTTTAATTTGGTTGATCGTTTGATCATTTTATTTATATGTCATAGATGGGACTAACAGTTGATCGTTTCATTAGTTGCTTGGTGATTCAAGAAAGAGTTTTTGATTGCTTTTCCATTCATAACTTCTCTGCATCGAAATCAAAATGAGATTAGTAAACATGAAATAGTAAGAAGGGAAACATCTATGCAATAACCCGGTAGTTATCACCATGTAACGATGTATTTATAGTTTCTTAAGATGGGGTCATTAGGTTTTCAATCAATATGGTTTCAAAATTACTTTAGCTGTAAACAACTTTACCTCACCTAGTTTCTTCCTCGAAGCAAATTTCTCATGTCATAGGTAGACTTTTTCAAAATATTTTATATGAATTTACAATAGATACATAAAAGTTTAGAACACTTTATTATGAAAGAAAATGAAACGATCTTTCTGAGATCATATTAAACTTGTCTACAAACTAAGTTTTCTCGTCTAAACCCTCCATAGTTCTTGTCTCGTCTAAACTCACTTTAGCTGTCTTGAAAGATGTGCCCTTATTCTTCTTAGTATCCTCACCTTTACCTTAGTTTTCTTAAACTCCTCTGCCATAGTCTTCACCAAAGATTTTTGTGTGCAAAACTTATTTGATGTATATTGCAGGTCCAGTTGATGAATGTGTTGCAAAAGTGACAGGATTTTCCTGGATATTAGAAAGCATAACAGGTACCTAAAAATCAAATGTACTCTTAAAATATCATTCTAATAATATCTTATCATATTAACTAACCAAACAGTTTGTGAACTTGGACTTGGACAGTTTGGATATCCTTGATTTCCGTAGATAACATCTGCCAACAAAGATTAAGCGCAAGTAAGTTGTTGTAGTTTCTCTCCCCAAATAGTCAATATAACTTTATTGAAATCATGATATTTCTTCGTAATATTAATCTTTAAAAAACTTAAATCACACCTTAATTGAAAAGACTTACCAATCAAGAAGTTATGGTTGTGACCCCATCGGAAATGGTTTGGAAATTCACCAACGATAGGAACAAACTGTCTGATTTCAAAATCACAAAAGTAGGACTACTAACATTAACAAAGTAAACATGACATATTCCAAACAGATTTATAATACAAAAATGTTAACGATAATAAAAAATATTAACTGACATATTCCAAACCTTTTCTCTTCTTATTTTCAGGAAGATGTACCAACACCAAACCCATGTTCTTTCGCTCCTTGATGATCACAGGTAAACCATTGTCTGACTTGTGTTAACTCCTATGTCTCTGTAGCAAAACATTAGCTAATTTTCTATAATTTTTTTTGAAAAAACAGAACATAACTCGGTTTCTTTTCCCTTATTGAATGTCAAAAGGTTTTATAAACGAACCTGTTTCTCTGCCTTTTCACCTTGAAACAGTGACTTTCTTGTTGAACCCAATAGTCATTCTCGTAATAGTATTTATGATTCTGTGTACTGCTTATGATGTGCTGCTGAATGAGCATATATTTATAGTATAGATCCGTTTTGAACGTGCTAGGGTTTTGCGGAATTAATTTTTGAGGTATTTAAAAGTAATAGATTGCGAATATTTTAGTTAGCTTAGATTGTGGGAAGATTTGCTTAAATTTTGCGTGGAAAATAAGTATAGATGTTAGAAAGTTTTTGATATTGTTTACAGAACGGGAATGTAGCGTATTCGCTATTTTAAATGCAGGCGACATGTTTGGGATCTACCCTTAAATCATTAACAGGAAAGATGTCAGTTATGGAATTGCTGATTTTTCGTGCTTCCTTTTTTGATATTTTCAGGATTCGAATTGAATTGGTCGCCGGTTTTGTACTGAAAATCGAGTTGTGGCTCCGGTTTGATTTAAGTTAGATTTCCAAAGATCCGCGTGTTTAATTGTAGGCGTCGGGTTTCTTTCTTAATTTTTTAGTTAATTACTGGTTAAATCTTGTTTGGCTATAGGGATAGACGCTTTGTTAGTGCACTTTCTTTTGTTGTGTCTCTACTTTAATAGTATAGATTCTCTCATTATGTTTACATTTTCTGTGTTTAGTCTTTTGTAAACTGTACTAACTGTTCTTATTCTTTTGATGTTGTAGATTATGTCTTTGGAAAACTATGAGATCATCAACATCATAAAAAAACTGAAGAAACCAGGTACACACCATTTTTAACTATGGTACTTTTGATTAAGTTTTGGAGACGGTAATGGCATGATAAGGGAAACACATATCACCATGTTACAGTTAATATGCTCTTAATGAGTAAATTATGTGAGTTTTCTCTGCTTTGTTTCAATATATTTCATCACTCCTCTTAGTCAGGAATTTCTTATTGCTAATTACCAGGTTGTAAAAAATTTCAACAGCCATAACCCATGTCTTGAGAGTTTCGACAGCAAGAATTTCAACAAAATATCTTTTGCAATCAAAGCGTCAATGAGATGTAAGCTGTGTTCTAAAACCCGT
This sequence comes from Microthlaspi erraticum, assembly GCA_902728155.2. Taxonomy (NCBI): domain Eukaryota; kingdom Viridiplantae; phylum Streptophyta; class Magnoliopsida; order Brassicales; family Brassicaceae; genus Microthlaspi; species Microthlaspi erraticum. The sequence continues at coordinate 1,226,065 of CACVBM020000222.1, read as the reverse complement.
GAGGCGGTACTCGGGCGCTCCGTCTCATTCTAACAATTTTCTCAAAAATCGGAAATAAATCGGAGAGTACTTGGAGATTAATTTTAAGTACATTTTTATATATTTCCAACATTATTAATTTTTTTATATATAAATATATCAATATGAAAATCATATATTACATTATTACCAAATAACATTATTTTCTTATATATAATACATCAATATGAAAGTCATATACTACATTTTTAAGATTTCATGTTGAATGAACAGTGTTTCTGCACACTTTGGGTGAATTGGAACTAACTGTGAACAAAAATCAAACTTTAGCCCATCAGATTTTAACATTTACTTGTTGATTTTGATAATAATGTGAATGTCAAAGTACGGTTAACGGTTGACCATATATTTACTCGGTTTTTGAAAAATCGGAACGGCAACCTCCTTTTGGCAGTTTTAGGACCGCGTACTCGGCAACTCGGCAACACAAGATGTAAGTCATGTAACATATAGATTTATTCAAATCAATGTAGGTGATATTTTCATATTCAGTTTGTTTCGGATCCAAGTGGATCAGATCGGGCCTTATATGTGGTGGCGATCTGGAACAACTTGGATAAAAGGGAAAGCGGTGGCAACAACAAATATTTTGATAGGACTCCATATTCCTTTTATATTTGATTCCCGTTCTAATCGAGGTGAGACTCCATATTGATGCACAAGATAATCGAGGTTTATCTAGCGATCATTGATACACAACGCTTAACGTCTTAGTAACAATAGAAATATACTAATTTAAAAATCTTTTCATTATGTTTCAAGTTGCATGTGTTTAGTTTTTTCTTAAAAAACTAATCATTACTTATTTTTTTGATGTTGTAGGTGGTGTCTTTAGACGAGCTTGCTCTGCCGGTGGCGATTTTGGAGGTGAAGGTGGAAACGCCGAGTTTCTCGATTGATGATACGAGGAAGCTGTTTAGAGCGGTCCAAACAAAAGTCATTAATACCAAGCTTAAAACCACTAGCGTTTGCTTTAAATCTTCTTCAAATCCTTATCATGAATCTTGAATCGTGAGGAATCTGGAAGATTCAGCAGTACCATATAGTTTTGGGAGTCTGCTTGTCTTAGAACCTTCTGCAATACTTTTTATTTCTTCGTTCAGCTCAAGGTGAGTTTTTTCTTTTATCTCTTGATTCATATTGAAGTTTTGGTCTCTTCTCTTTGAAAGTTGGAGAAATTTGTATGGATTTTGTGATTCCATTTTCTTTTCATATAAAGATAAATTAAATCAATATATATATACAATCTTCATTATATGTTGATAGGTGAAAGTTTTGGTGTTGGGTATATGTCAAAAATGAAGTTGATTTGAATGAGAAATAGAGGTCTAAAGTGGGTGTCTTGAAAAGCTTCAAAATTTAGCTAAGTGTAAAAACTAGCAAATGACCATATTGGTTTATAGATTTGAATTTGGGTTTGGGTTTGTTAATTGGACTTTATGTCTATTAGTTTGTTCTTGTGGACCAAACCTTTGTTGATCTTTTGTGTTTTTATTATAACACAAGAAGGCAAATCTATAATTAATTTAATCTTATATATAATGAGATAATATCATTCTCCATTCTCCAGTTGAATGACACCTGTCAAATATCATTTTTCCAAAAAAATGGCCGCGTCTATAATAATAAAAAAAAAAACAAATTGTTTCTGAGTCCTTATACAATTACGATTTTGCAAAACAAACCCAGCATTTAGTTAACGCGACTCCTAGCCCTAAACCCGAAACGGCGAGACGACGCCTTACTGAGTCAAACCTCCGTCACGTCGCAATCGCAGAGAAAGCGCCAACGCCGACTTAGATCTCAGTAGCCTCGCGACCGCAGCTAACGATGAGGACGAACGAATCTGGTTCTCCGCCATCCCGAAAGCTCTCCCCGACAAAACATCGGTGCTCCGTCGCCGCCAACCTCTACCGGCAGTAGATCGCTTACGGGTATCACCTCACACCGTTTAACATCCTGAATCTCCAGTCTCCCGCGCCCTGCAGGCTCTCTTCGATGAGACAAACGAAGCTGGATTCCGGTTCGCATTCCGAAACGTGTCTCCGACTAACCACCTGTGCTCCGTCACCACATCCTCCGCCGACAGTAGATTTCTTACGGGCATCAAACTCAGATACCTGATTGAGATTACAGTAAAACCTCTATAAAACAATAATGTTGGGACTTTAAAATTTTATTATCTTATAAAGTTATTATTTTATCGATAAAACAATAATTATTATTTTATAGAAATATTCTATCACAAACAGAAACTTTACAGAAAATATTTTTTTTTCAGTTTTTTATTCAAAATTTCCTTATACTACGTATTTCATATTATGTAGTTTTCTATTTTTCTTTTGACATATTTACATTTTTTTTTCTTTGTCCAACACATTATTTTGTTTATAAATGTAGCATTCTCTTTTTCTTTTAGCAAAGTTCTTCTTCGTACACAAATCTTTTTTATTATCACCAATTTCAGAAAAGACAAACTATATTGGAGTCATATTTTACTAAATTGCTTTAGATATATATGCCTTAGTTTTAAAATTATTATCTTAGCCTATTGTTGGGACTATATTTTTATATAGTAATTTCAAAAATCTTATTGTCTTATCATCTTATCGCATTATGCTATTTTTTACATTGACCCGAGTTAGGAGCAGAAAAATTTATTATCTTGTTTATTATTTTATCGAGTATTATGTTATAGAGGTTCTATAGTAACTTTAACCGATTGTTTCTTCGTCTTCTTCGATTGTGTTTCTTTTCTTAACCAAACGGCAAACCTCTGCCACTTCCCATTCTCAATCACATTAACCAAACGGATTAAATTGTGACCTTTTCAACTCCTTTTCCATTTCTCCTCTCTTATTTATAAATATATAAGATTCTGAGAAAGAATTTTTTTATCGAAGCTTGCCATGAATCCTGTTCCACCGTTGACGTTCCCGATCCTCCAGTGCCATCCGGACAAACATTAGATATTCTAGGATTCTATATGTGTAAGCCTCTAATTCACTTTATGGGTTCTTCTACTTGGATTTTCATTTAGGATTCTGCAAATCAAATCTTTGTTTCCTCTCTTTGGTGGTTTTCTGCGACCTAAACTCTCTAATCTTAGAATCCCAATTATGTAATTACCCAAGCATCAACCCAAAATTTGGCTCTGTTTATGATGCAGAAAGCTAGGATCTAACATTTTAAACTGAATAATTTTACGGATGTATTGATGAATATCTGTAAGTCTCATATTCCTATGAATTTGTATGCCAATGCGGATTTCATTTCAGTCACAGTTCAAAATTTACGCCACAGTTCATATTTTGGTTCTGAAAAGCCGGGGGTTTTGATTGATGCCCCTAGAAAATAGAGAAGATGTTAACCTGAAAACAAACGTGATAATTTATTTTGTATAGATTCTTTAGGTTGATGTATTTTGTAGCCAGATTATGACTACAAACATCTAATTTCGTTCTTGAGGTGATAACAGAGAAATCCTTTCAGCAAATCTTTAGATTTCTCAATGTCGACTCACGCCTGGTTCTATTTGGCTTAAACATTGAAAGTTTCGGCGGGTACATGTATTTGGGAACTGGATGAACGTCAGGAAATTAGCTCAAGACGACCACCAGAAAATCTTTTAGTGAGTTTTTTTGTGACTATGGCACTGCCGAGAAAATTTTCACTTTTTTCTTATATCGCACCTCTTCTTTGTTCTCAATATTAAATGGAAATGTCTCTGTAACGTTGCAGCTCTTTACAAGGAGGCTCAAGCATGATTGTTGATTCTCTTATGGTGAGTTTACGAGAAAATTTGGTAGAAAATCGCAGAGCTGTGTTTTCATTACTATATTTAGGAAATGTTTTCTTAAGCGTGTGGAGAACTGGGTTGACTAAAAGGTTTTAAGCAATGGACCTATGGTCCTTCAAGCCATTGAAGCGACTGATTTGATTTTATAATTCGACTTCCTCTTCCTCTGCACTTACCTATTTGATCTATGGAAGCAAGCCACTAACTCCGAGAGAAGCTACAGTTGTCTGGTTCCTCTGTCTTTAGTATAGTTATAGTATTAAAATGTTAAAGCTCAAAAGTTTGAAGGCTGAATATAGTGTATCTACTCAATCGTTTTGGGGTTAATTCTATGTTGATCTTTCTTTGGTCAGGTAGAGGCTAAAAAACAGAAAGCAAACGTTGGCATTAAACTGAGGAAACTTGGCGTCACAGTCACTTATGCGAATGCCATATCGTTCAAGTATTGCAACAACGTATGCCGCATCATGCAGCAGCTATCCCTCATTAATAATGTTGGCCAGCCTAAAAAACTTTTTTTTGTTGAAGACTTCCTTCCATTCTGTGTGCTTATGTTTGATGATTTAAGATTCAAATGCTTTTTTTGAATATTGGTTCCACATGCTGCTTATGTTTTACTCATGTTATTAACATGACACATACTCGATACTTGGTATGACAATTAGTTATTTTTGTTTTAAAAGATCTACTGATCTTAAGACTCAAAAGGGAAAATTATAGTCCTCAATACTCAATAGTATCGAGCAAGGTTTTATTATTTGTTGTTGACTATGTATCTTTCTCAGCACTCTCAATATCTACAGCAGCGAGCCTAAACCACAATCCCTATGCGGTTTAACTTTGTGTTACTTTGTAGTGGTTAAAGCAGTTTTAGACATTGGACAGAAAACAAAAGACAAAGCTAAAGTTTACCAACAGCCGTAACCTACACATTGGCAGGGCCGTGCCCACATTGTTTCTTTTGAAACATCGGCCTAGGGACCCAAACTTTATAAAAAAATTGAGGGGCCTATGTGGTTTATATGTACTAATAGTATTAGTAAAATAAATTTATATTAATATAGCAACTAATTACTAATTAATTTAAATTACAAAAAAATATTAAGGCTATGTTCTTTTATCCTTTGTCAAAGATTTTGATTGACAACTTCTCAACTTTTCTTCTTCTCCATAAACAAAACAAAATCAAATAATACACTGAAGTTGTTGATAAAGTCTTACCTTCGTTTAACTATGTCATCAGAGAGATTGAGTAACTTGGCTATCTTATCTATTGAAAAGGAGCTGCTTAAAAGTGTCGACTTTGAAAGTTTGGATACTCAGTTTATTAGAAAGAAGGAGATAAAAGTTACGTTTTAAAACTAATGCTGTATTTTGTTTTTTGCTATGGTTTTTATTTGTTTATTTGTGATGATGATAGTTATAACTTTGGAACGATAATATTTATCATATGAATGGATTAGATAATTTTAGGGCCATTTTTTTTTTCTGTTTAGGGCCTCTAAATCTATGAGAACGGCTCTGCACATTGGCACCAGGAACGACCGAAAGGGTATTCTCTGATTCGTTCTTATCAAAACTCAAACAACTATAATCATCTGGTCCAAAAGTTTACTGATGAATGGTCTCTAATCTATGAGAAAGTATTTAAAGAAGGAAAAAAAACATATCTAAATCTACAGTTACCAAGATTTATTTTCTTATGTATGATACAGTTACCATTTTTTTCCTGAAGGTATGATCAATATCAAATAACTGACATCAAATAAAAAAGTTGATTTAATATACGTAAAAGAATAGTGGATACATAATATAATTTAAACATATATATAAACCTACACTTTGATCCGATATAATAATTGAATTTTACCAAAGAAAAATATTATTATTTCACATAATCCAAACATAATAATTGCTTCGTAATTCTTATACACATAACTTGCGCATCGCGCGGGCTTAACCCTAGTATTAATAAATTTGAACTAGATCTTAACCCGTGCTTGGAAGCACGAGATGTTGTGATTTTTATAATTATATATGTATATATGTGTGTGATATATAAGGATGAATTAGTGTTATTTTGATTATTTTGGGAAATACGGAAAGTTTTAATTTTTGTAAAATATTTATAATATATGATGAGGAATTAGTGTTGTTTTTATGATGTAAGTATCTAATCTTATAATTTACAACCCCATATCCATAAGATGAGCGAAAACAATAAAACCGATACATGATGGCCGAACAGTATATCATTTACATGTGTCGATTTGCACGATGGTGTCCGGATTTGTTTGGTGAGTTATAAAATAGATAGAATTTCACATATGACATTCTATTTGTTTATGTTTTCATTTTTTGGAAAAGTAAATTTATATAGACATTATATAAATTTTTTAAACTGCTTATGTTTTTAACTTGTTCCATTTAATCTCAGATTTTTTTATTGCATTTTAAAGGTCATAACTTTAAAAAAAGTACAATAAAAAGTCCACAATTTTGAATGTTACAAATTGCACCACTAAATTTCTCTGTTTTTTACTTTGGCATAGGGTCCAAATTCGGATTGGGCCGGGCCTGAGTCTACCAATTACTCTTACCATTTGAAAATAACTATTTTATAACTACATTTTGTTTCGAAATCAATTTGCTTCGGTTTTGGTTAACCGAGAATGCATTTGGACCAGGATCTATTTCAGCCGGTTTAAAAATCTTTTCAGTTCTAATTTATTCCCAATCGGTTGAAACAGCGTCTCAATTTCCTGTCTCTGATTCTTGCTTCCGATCTTCAATTTCCTGTCTCTGATCTCTTCCTTCTACTTCCTTACATCAGGAAATTGAGACGCTAAGCTGAAATTCGAACTCTCGGTGGCGATTTCACAATCTCTTCGAACTATCGGTGGTGAATCCCAAAAGAGTTTGTTTTGGTTCTGAGCTGGTTTACACTTGATGTATAGTTCTCTTGGTCTTCGATTCTCCTCCGCTCCTCATATGCCTCCAGAATAGTCGATCTCTACTCGCGGCATCGCACTCCATTCGATCTGTATCTAAGGTAAATCCCTAAACTGAAGAGATTTCCTTTGCGTACCTGATAGAATCATTTAGTCTTCGTTGTGAATTCAGATTATCGAAACTCGTTTCTATGGTTATAACGATGTTGAAAGGATGTCGAATTATTCAAACTCTTCCTAATGATAGTGATGGTAGTTATGATTCTAGTTAGCTCGAACAATCATAACTTGTCTTTGGTTCTGTTTTAAAATTATCCGACATAAAGTGAAGGTTAATGTTAAACTATATTGAAAACTATGTATATTAATGTCTATCAGAATCAATTAAAGATTTGTTAATCACAATTATTGTTTGCATGTCTGAGGGGATATGTCTTTTTCATCGGCGAAGAAGATTGAGCACGGAAACATAAGTCTTGAATTCTTACAAAAACGTCAATGCAAAACAGTGAGGTAAATGTTCTTTGCTTCTCATAGCTTACTCGAATCTGTGATTTCACAGTTTGTTTATACATCTAGCTGTCAATTATTTGTGAAATGAATTCTTTGTGTTCATATTGACATAGCCTATGAACAGATAAAATCAACCGTCATTAAATAAAAACATAGATGCATTGTAAAACATTAAACGAAGGTTTTATACCTTATTGTCTTAAATGAGTTGCATATTGAAAAGTAAACATAGTGCATTAACTTAAAACATGTGCGGAATTTATCGTAGATAATAAGATGGACATCACTTTTTATTGTCGCTTTTACAACCGTTGAAGTAATCAAATTCCATTTCATCTTCTTCTTCTTCTTCACTGTCTGGATCAGAAGAGCACCTGCAGGAAAGAAATTAGATTTAGTAAGCTATAACTTATCAAATTATTGGTCAGAGCAACTCAAATGTATTAGGTAACGTCATAGTTAGAATATACTTACTCAT
>CACVBM020000222.1:1168684-1209116 GCA_902728155.2 Microthlaspi erraticum | reverse complement strand
AAGCCATCTTTGCTTATCTTGGTTCTCTCTGCATGAGCTTTCGGGAATAGCTTTGAACATTTTCCATTTTCCATACATGGTGAGTTTATGTTCACATTACCGCAAGGACCGTGAATCATCATATCCTTCACAACTTCATATAGTTCTGGCTCCTCCACCTTATCTGGTATCTCTGCTGATATAATCTTATCGATATCATCCGTAGTTGGAAACTTGCACTTCTGATGCATAAACAGAAGAATGTGAGCATGTGGCAGTCCTCGTTTTTGAAATTCTATTGTATACATTGCTGCATTGTTAAAAGAAGTGATCGTGAATCATAGGAATAATAATTGTGCAGAAATCAAATGAAAACATACTTGTTAGTTTACTACTTATAATATGATGGATTGGTAAAAACTTACACGCAACTGTTTGGCCTAGGAGTCCATTATCCGTCAAGTCTTCCATGAGTGACGCTAGTTTTATATGATACAGCCTGCAGATGAGTTCAGCTCTATCCGTAGGTTTCAGATTTGTACCATCAAGCTCTCGGGTTAGTTCTGGCCATTTAGGATTGCATGTAAATGTGATGAACAAATCCGGGAAACCATAATGTCTGCATATCGCCATCGCATCGAAATATAACTCCCTCATATACCTTGGTCCTCCAGTGAAAGACGCATGCAAGTAAAACTTATTACCTTGTTCCTCCATTTCAATGACACCTGCGTCTTCAGCTTGTTTGATTGAGTCATAACTGTCTGATCTCAAGCTTGTCTGGTTCATCCGCAGATAGGTAAGCCTGTTAGTCTCAATCATGGTGTAGGTATCGACCAAGTACTGCTGAAACAGCCTCCTCGAGTGTAAGAGATGGTTAGACTCTTTTGTTCTTTCAAATAGACGGAAAGCAAAAAACTGTCTAACAGAGATGTTTTCCTTCTTATTTTTTTTCCCGTAAACTGAATCTGCTTTCTTAATTCCAAGCCTGAAACCATCTTCTCCATAAACGAAACACGTAGGATATTGTAGTGGGATATACGACGGATGAATCTCGCTAATACGCCTCAGCTTTCCGGATTGTTTTTGTAGGATTATATCACGGTTCTTCCCCATGTCAAAATTGAAATCTCCGGGAATGATTGCAGCAACCTCAGAAGCCGTAGGAGTGTTGTAAGTTCTTCCATCAGTAACACGATCACTTATAATCCTCATGTGAAAACTGTGCTCAGGGTCAGTGTTGAATCTCTCTCTTGCAGACCGAAATGTCTTCACGTACGGGTTGTGCTCATCTAAGACCTTGACGAACAATTCAATGATTTCCTTCCGTAGTCGGTTCTTCTTAGTTGATTCTTGTGCATTTTTAGCCTTGCTGGATAAGGAGGATAAACAGGTTAGTACTAATGATAACATAAACTGTTTGTGATTCAAGAATCTATACTATTAAATTATAAACTATGTAATATAAATTACCTGAGGAAAGTGAGCCTATTTTCGATCTCATTCTCCATGTCAACAATATACATCTGATAGAATTTTGCATAATCTCCAGGTTGTGGAATCATGCTGCCCATTAAATGGTAATTCTCTCCGTGCAACTGAAACATTTGTGGACCCCTCCCTTTTTTTACAGAATGATCAACTCTTCCACCCATTGAAGTAAAAAAAAAGCATGCTGTAAGGCCTGATGTGCTTCTGATAATGTCGGCTTAATTCATCATCTCCATAAATCAAATTTTTAATTTCAGGAGGAGGATCCTTTAGCAACGGCAACGTTACTTGTCCCTGCATACAGCAAAGCGTGAAGACTGGATTGCGTGACCTCTTCTTCTTGTTGATACGTTCACCATACCAAAACTTAGCATCACAGTGAGTGCAACGATATGTCATATCACCCTCATCATTATATTCTGTACGGGACAATCCAAAATCACCAGAAACTTAGTGTAACTTTTCTAGAAAATTAGAAACTACCAAGATTATGCAAGACTATTAATTACCAAGTTTTAATGGTTCCTTTGTTTTCACTTTCCTCCTCGCTCTGGTTCCTTTTGTCGAGTTTGGTTGTTTCTTAGTTTCAGCTTGGACACACGGCTTTCGTGGATTCTTGGATCTAACCTCTGCGAATTCCGGTTGAGGCTGATCACATCCTGCAAGGTTTGTCTTTAGAACAACTTGATTCATCATTTGATAACTCATCTTCCGTGGTTTCTGGGCTACTACACTGAAATATATGGTCATAATCTCCATCATCATCTACAAAATAACAAAATGTCATAGTTTAGATAATTTTTGAATTCACCATGAAACTATTGAAAACAATACTCAAACCAGAAAGAACTTGCCTTCCGAAGATACCAACAAATCTGGGAAATTATGTGGTCTATCTTCAATAGTAGTCTCATCAGTATGTTTTATTTTTCCTCTAGGTTTGCGTTTAGAAGATGGTACTTTGTTTCCGTCTCAATTGTTTGCAGATGGAAAGATCTCGCATCAACTTCCGACCACGTGTGGTTCGCTTCTGACTGTTCAGTGTGACAGCACTTACTGGTGTTCTATCAGGCACTGTTTCAGACGAAATGAATCAATCAGCTATTACTCCACAGTTGAAACTACGTAAGTTATAACGGTAAAGCCAATGAGTTAAATTATAAGCCATGAGAGAAATACTTAGTACCTTGGAAAGTCGGTTTTGTAAACAATGGGGAACCATTAATATCGACGCGTTTCAAACTCGTAGCCCTTACAGAGCTTGTATTTATGTTGTTAACACCATCAAAGATTCTGCTAAAAATTGTTCTTACTGGTACACATGCTTGAGTTTTCGTGTTGGAAGGTTTTTTGATGGTTTGAGTTGATGCTCTTGTTTTCTCGTTTTTCTGGTTGTGGTTGTTTTAGGATCCTCTGCACCATCTACTATGTGATTATCAACGCTCATCCCCTGATAATGACTATTAGTTCATAAAAAGTTCATCCATTATGTAACTTGTTATAAATGAGTTTGAATCTAAGTGATTTTTTATTATTTACCTTTACATATTTTCCATTGCAGGTGTCGTTATTGTCATATGAGCTTTTCCTCTTTCTGGATCTAGGAGGTTTTCTGGGACATCCATCGATGACAACTTCCTCTGTTTTCTTCTTCATGATGCTCTCCTTTATAGGTATCTATGTTACTCTGATCACAACCTGGCTTCGGTCTGAATATATAGTGTTCTTAGAGATATTAAACTCTTAATTCTGTGTAGTACTAAAATCTCTGCAGCTGATTAATTGTATGTCATTTTTCACCATTTTATTACAGGGCGGGAAAGTGAAAAAATCGATTTCCCTCGTACCAAATTTCAAATTATGAAGCATGAATCTGAGTAAGTATATCAAAAATTTCAAAAAGTAAAGGTAAGTATAAGTTTACCTCCAATTTGTTTATTCGAAATCTACTTAGAGTGAATTAAGGAAATAGTATATATTTTGTTAAGATATGATGCGTGTTTTAATTTGTAGATCTCTATCTTGCTAAATGATAGAGTAGGTACACAAAGATGCGTATTTAGAATTTAAGAAACACAAACATGTGTCATAAAAAAGTGACACAAAATTAGCCTGAGTCATTTATTTATGTTTTATGCTAATCAATGGTTGACTATGCTAATAAACTACTTTTGTGTGTATAGTACTTGTGATTTGGAGAAATGTCAAGTTTAATTATGACGTCGGAACATATCAGTTCAGTTCACATCCCCGAATCAATTCAGGTAACTATCTCTCACAATGCATAGATTTTTACTTTTAGATTATCGCATGATTTCATATGTTCGACATATCTAACATAATTATAAAACATAAGATTCAAACTTGAAATCATCCAGAAATAAGAGAAACAGTGCTGGTCATAGTTAATTACAAATAGATATAGAGAGAAGTAGGTAATCTTAGAATGGCAAACATCTTCTGGTCACTTACGTGATTTCCAAACTTTCAGTACAATCTTCAACCATCCATGAGTTCAACGTCACTATCATCGGATGTGGGATGAAGGCTGTATAATGTACACATAATATTATTGTTAGCTAATATTATGTAGGTTAGAATTTGGTAAACTTAGAAATAATACATACTACTAAAACTTACAATATATTTTCGAAGTGTTCCACCTCTAAGTGACCGGTTGGATGAAAATCAAAAGTAGAGATACCCTGCACACTTTCAACGTTTATACCACCTACATGTATATCAAATAAACATTAGGAAAGTTGTAATTTAAATCTGGAACATCTTAGAAAGACATGCTAATAAAAAGTTGAAAACAAATCTCAAACAGATTACCATCTGATCCAACTACTCGCCAATCAGTTAAGAGGATGATATTTGTTCCAGTGTAACCATAACAAAGCCAGAAACGTTTGAACTTATCTGCTAACTCTCCTTTCGCACGAAAGTTAAGCCCATTGCCACTTAAAACATGAAAAACAGGTATTTCAGTTTCGTATTACTCACTTCCAAGCAATCTATACTATTAAAGACAATAGGTTTATAGAAATGATATACTTACTTGTTGTCCAGAAGCATAAAGTCAATCTTGCTAATATATTTGTTATGCATGTTCCACATATTCCTAGGAAGGAAAGGATCTATCATAGTGTCCAACTCCCTCACAATAGTTATTTGACCTATAAAATCTGTAATGCCACATTAGATATCACTACACAAAGTATTGCCTCTAAAAAAAACATTTTCCGGTTATATAAACAGAAACTACAAATAATTCAGCAAATTACCTCTAAGGAAAGATGTTCCGTCTTGAACAGCTGAACGATAAACATCTCCAAATGGAATAAGATCCAGAGGAATGAAACCATTAAAGCACTCAGAGTTAGAAACTTGGGTATCACGCGTGAGAACAATTTCTTTCCTCTGTTTGGTCAATCGAATCTCTGTATTAACTAACTGGACTTTGAAACCAGTTATGCTCCTCCAATCTTCTTCATGAAGTAGTCCCCTGAATCTCCGTTTCTGATCTTCTCTGTCCACGAAAGCATGCATCTTCGTGCCCTGTTAAATTTGTAGGAAAGATTGAGCAAGATAATTTAGTTAGTATATCATGTATCATAAAACAATCTATACTATAAAACATTAAGTTCTAATTACCTCATCATCAACAAAGAGGAAACTTAGACCTTCAAAGGAGTCAACATCAAGTGTATCCCAGATTTTAAACTTTCACAGTGATCCGTAAATCATCACGGTCTGGTGTAACTATCAGCGAGTTTAGCGTTGTTCATTGTTTGAAAAAAATTTCAGATCTAACTTTTTACTGGTTTTGAAGTTTAGATGATAAGGGTTCCTATTTATATATTCTTCATAAAGTATATTAATACGCGTTAGCTTGATGGTACACGCAATATATTGAGATCTACTTAATTGATTCGCTATGAATATCTAAACTGACAATTTCATTTGAGTGTCCCGTAAAATTGAGGCGGACTGCAGTTAATGGTACTGTAAATATACTGAGGATTCTCTGAATATATTCACTTTTTCAGAAAAATCTTATCTGACCAGTTTCAATTTTCTTTGTAGGTGATTATTACTCAAGCAAAACCTTGACCAATTTCTCAATCAAAAAGATAAGTATTTAGCTACGGCCCAATTATTTCTTCTAATCCTTTTTCATTAGACTCTAGATTGAATGGGCCACAAATTGTGTAGGCCTTATAAACACTCTTTTAGAATCAGAGAGTCTCAATGTTCAAATCTCAAGTAGATAAGTCTTAGTTCAAATAATTGATTGTGAATAAACCATATTAGGCTCTTCAGTAGATAATATAGATGTAAGATAGTCGATATAAAGCCAACTAGTCGATAATTGTAACCAACTTATTAAAAAATCCAAATAATATCTCAAATACTGAAAAAAATAAAAGCTAGAAAGGTCTTTAGAAACAAAAAAAAACAAAAGATGACAATGTTGACTCATTATTCCTTGTGACAGTTTGGGATGCACTACTCGGTCAACGTCTTCACATCAACACCATTGCTTTCGTCTTCTAGGTTGATGAGCTTGGTGCACTGTTTCTTTGAAGTGGAAGAGAGCTCACTTCTGATATTGCTGTCTTCAATACTGCGCTTAGGAGATGGTGTCATCCCATTGCTCTTCACAACAGAGGCCTGAAATAAAAGGTATGATGAGAGATAAGGTTAGCTCTGGACTATGATTATATGGAGTATCTAACACAAAATGATCCAAATATAAACTTCGCATACCTCATTGTCAGAATGAATTTGAGAGAGATCATCCTCAACAGTAATGATCTCATTGGCTGAATCAGAATGGACCCGTGATATGACCATTTTTTACTTTGTGAGCCTTGTAGGTGTCATTTCCATACATGATGTGCTCCTTCTCTACACCCACCAAGAAATCGAAAGTGTTCCCAACCAAATCTTTTATGGAATCAGGAAGAAGTTCCGGGTCTTGAATCTACACAGGTAAAGTTTTAACATTTGTATATTTTGTAATAATGCTGATATTATATTAACAATTGGATTCGATAGTACCTCATCAGTAGAACCATTAAGTAGGAATGCAGCTGTCTTGTTGACCATCCCGTTAGCAACAGAATCCATGAGCATTATCTTAGTCTCACCAGAATCATCTTCAATGATTAAATGTAGCTTGAATCTATTAAGAAAAATAAAAAATGAGAATCGTAAGTAACACATAAGTAGTTGTTCTATCAGATGAGTTTATAGACTTACTTTGGTGAAACCGCTTTGATATTTGTCTTGCAGTTATCACAATACCAAATAGGAACTACTGGTCGTGGTCTGGTGGAAGACTCCTTTTTCAAGTCTTTGAAAACCCGATGTTGACATTTAACGCAACCAAAGTAATACCATCCCCAATCAGTATCAATAGCAGTGACCTTTGCACGGATTCTAAATTTCTCAATCTACAACAATAAACATGAACAGTAAGCTCAAAATCCTACTCTAATAGTCATATACCCTTTGTTCTTTGTATCTATACGAATTTCCAAAACAGAATCATTACCTCGGTAGAACTCGTGACATCATAAACGGACTTAAGATCAAGCGTCAACCACTCATCCGCCTTTTGCTGTTTCTGAAGCTGCACTAATGCATCGTCCTCTTTCAGGTTCATTGCAATTGCCAATCCATCAGAAGGTAAACTACAACATTCATTTCAAGTTTTGGTAAGTATAATTAGATAAGATTACTGTAATAGATTACAATATACAAACTGGTTAAAAATACAAAATATAGATTAACCTTGCTCGAAAGTGGTCAGCCTCGGGACATACTGGATTGATAATGAGTTGAGATGTATCATAAGCATTGGTAACTTGCAAATCTCCTATGCAATGTAATAATGTTGATATGAAGTTAACTTTAAGCAATACGGAAAAATCAATTAAGTTCTGTTTAGGTTTTTTTTTGTATGCTTGCCTAGATAGAAGTTTATCTTTGCAAATCTGATCATGCATATCACCGGTTCGCCATTTGCTTCCTTGCATGCATCATATAACTGCTCAGCATAAGACTCCCAGAGGCATCCGCGTTAACACGTTCATCACTGCATTATCCAATACTTCGTGATTAGTCTATTTGTTCATTCAAACAAACACAAAATATATTAAAATTGAAATTAATCTTACTCAGTGTCTCTCAGAACAAACTCGAGCTTACGTTTTCCTTCCCTTGGACAGGTACAGTTTGGATCTCCTGGACGTTGAGTACTTGACCAATGAAATCTGGTGGAGAATGAACAAAACCAGTTCATACATTACAGAAAAAAGGTTCAACTAAAGGTTAATAAACTAAACTTTATATAAACAATGAGACTATTACCGATGAGTATGCAGTGGTTCAGACCACCATCCATAATAGTCCGAATAGGAATCAGTTCAAGAAACTGGCTGTCGTTTTTAACCGAGCAGGTGCTTACTTTCGTGTTCAATGTCATCGTCATCTTCCATTTGCTGTTTGTAGGACGGAACTGACCCGTTGCATGAGCAACCTGGAAATTGTCAAGGACTCTCCATTCGCCAACTTTCAAATCCTTGGAGATCCTGCCTATGTCCTTCTTCTTCGCTGCAGCATGTATTTTTCCACCCTGCAAACAATATTCCAAATAGTGTCAAGTGTGCTTAACGATATTAAGATTATCGGCTATTTTACAGAATTATAACTTACATGTTCATCAGCCAAGACAAACTCCATCGTCTCACCGGCCTGGCCAACGTATTGTCTCCAGCTGTGTAGGACTTTGACACGCACTCTCCAGGTCGACTTGAAGGGTTTGAGATCATCAAGCTTGGTAAACATCTGACCAATAGTCATTATGCTTTGTTTCTGAGGTAAAGATTCTGTTTTGAAATGTGGATGGTGCTTTCGGAATGAGAACTTCTTGCTTTGGTTCTCTTGCATTTATAGTATAGGTGTTATGTGATCATTAGGGTTTCAGTCGGTCTAAACACCGAAGATTTTGGAAACTCGAATATATGACAATATATTCTGTTGCATAGATTGTGGAAATATTTCATTAAAGGTTCATGGAGAATAAGTTTGTTTTCTCCTCTCTTGATTGCAGATTTGATGAATTACGGGAAAGGCGGATGATCACGTTTTGCAGTTAAGCATATTCCAATTCTGAATACACAATCATATATTCGAAAATCGGGTAGTTAATAGTTACCTTAATCGATTAGATTTCGAGAAATGTGGGATTATGTTTTACATATGATCCGCGTGTTTAAGTTTAGGCTTCGGGTCAGGTTAATTAGCTGATTTAGAGGTTAATTCGGGTTAAATCCTGTTTGGCTACAGGGATAGGCGCTTGTTTAGTGCACTTTTCTTAAGTTGTTCCTCTACTTTAATAGTATAGATTGGTCAAAGCTATTAATATTTTCTTGTAAATGTCTTGGTCAATATAGGGGAGTGATGAAGTTTGATTCTCCACTATAAGAAATTGATATATGATGACATTAAAGACTCCATTATGGCACAAACTTACGTTGGTCCAACGTTGAAGAGTGCATGGCTATATATTGAAGCATTGTCTTCTCATTCAGACACACATTTACAGAAGCAACAACAATCCTTCACTTCTCTTCTTTTTGTTTTGTTTTTCTTATGAGAATACATCACATAAAACATGGTTCGAAAGCTTATGTATTGAGTGATGCAATTATAAGAAGTATGCAGTTTTATCCTGGGATTCGGAACGCCATGCAACCATCACACTACGGAGCGTTTACAGAATTAAGGAAAGAGATCATATCTCGACTCTGCAAATCCGATTAAATTTTCCTTAATTCTTGTTTATTTTAATTCATTTTAATATTGTGTTATATTATTTTGTACATATTTATACTTTATATTAATCAATCGCCCATTGAAGAAATTGCGTTCCTACATTTGGTACCGTTGATTAAGTAAACATCTCTCTTAACTTATAAATCTCTATAAGTCATAGCCATTGAGAAAGAGGACCATGTTAAAAACCTTTTAAGTTAATTATTTGTCGATGTTGTTTGATTTCAATTCTTGAATCTTAACTAGAGAAAGCTCATGAGTTGCTCCTTTTTTGGTAAACAATTTCGTGTGAAGTATGTACTGTTTGTGGATGCTGGAATTGGTGATATGAGTTTGATTTGATTCTGAATGTATATGTTGCCTTGCTTGCTTTACATTTTTCTGTTCTATGGGAAAGAGACAAAATGATGAGAAAGAGGCTAACGAGAAATGCAACGATCCATTAATATCCATGTATCAATATATAAACTTGAAGGAGAAGACTACCTCTTTCGAACACATGTTGATAATGACGAGGATTAGGAGATTAGCAACGTGAGATTAGTTGATATTCATGTTTAATATTTTAGTTACTTTTGAGTTATAATCTTAGAATCATATATTTTGTGGTCTTTCGGACAAATTAAAGAACCAAACCAAAAAAAAGGAGTTGATACATTACATATAAAATGGAATTGGAAACATAAATGGTCTATGTAATGTATCAGCCGGTTTTTTTTCTTCATGGTTTTGAGAAATGGATTTACCTTAAAAATTAACTTGGTTTGGTACCTGTAAACTTTCCTACGTTGGTAATTCTTAACAAATTAATTTGGTTAATTACGTTATTTAACAAGTGCGACTATGGAAGAATCCTGATTTACAAATGTATCAGGATCATAAATGAGACGACATTCATTAAGTAGGGTATTCTGAAAGAAATTATGTTATCAAGTTCTTTGGGGTGATTGATTGTTGCTGCAGAAGAAGCTGGAGATAGCAAAACAAAATTTCTAGAGCCAAATATATATATATTTTTTTAAACCCACATCACTCTTTTATTTTTCCTTTTTTAGTTTTGCAAAGCAAAATTTCTAAAGCATAATTTTAAGAGGTCTGAATTTTTTCGGGGAAATTTCAAATATACACCTCTTGATGTGCCAATTTTCAAAAATACACCTCTATGGTGTTAATTTTCAAAAATACACTTTTTCATGGAGTAAAAGAACTCTAAACCCTAAAATCTAAACCCAAAACCCAAAAATCTAACATTGAACCCTTAAATATAAATCCTAAACCCCAAAATCTAAACCCTAATCTATTATTAGTGAACCAAACATATATATTAAAATTAGAAAAAATGTATTTTTGAAAATTTCCACACTATATGTGTAGTTTTGAAAATTTGCACCTCAAGAGGTGTATTTCTTAAAATTTCTCAATTTCTTTCTTTTATCTCCTTCATTCTTTCCAATTTTTTTTTTCTCTTTACTTTTTTTCCTTAGTATTATTTTCCTTATTTTCTATTTCCCTTTTTACTAAATTCCTACAACCAATATTCTACATCAACAAATTCACAGCTACAACCACAAAACATGGAGCCAAAATTCTACAACAAGAAAGTAAATCTAGAGCAACAACCAATCACCCCTCAAATTTATATCCGATTTTCTTTATTAGCTCCAAAGATTTCGTGAGAAGGTATAGAATATTTCTAACAGCTTTTAAAAGAAGATTCACACTCCCTCTATATATAAGTCATTCAATTGAACGAACATGTGTTTTTTTTGGTGATCTAAAACTTAGTTTTACTAAATCTTTATTGTTTTTATGTTTATACTGTTTTGACCTATATATAATCGTTATATATTAAGCTATCACTGTTTTGACCTGACAGTGAAAAGAGTAAGCTTTGTGAGGAGTGGAGCGGTATGCGATGAAGAAATCATATGAGAAGCAAGACAAATTTATTTTTCATATAACATTATTCTTAAAATTATGTACCAACGGGTAGGATCCACACCATGATTCAAATTCCTGTTTCAAACTAAATAATATAAAGTGATTATTATCCTTCTCTTAACTTTAATTAGTGATAATGACGACTTCCTCAATCTACGAAAATAACAATTTCGAGATGTGAATCAAAATAGTCCAGTTTCAATATTATCTGAGATTATTAATCTTACTAAGAAAAAAAGAAGAAGATCATATTCGCTATGTATTTGACCAAGTCCGCTGATTACAATTCTTACCAGAAATACAGTACAACCTCTATAAAACAATACTCGATAAAACAATAAACACTATAAGATAATATTTTTCTCCGGTCCCAACTCGGGCCAGTGTAAAAAATAGCATAATGCGATAAGATGATAAGACAATAATATTTTTGAAACTCCTATGTAAAAATATAGTCCCAACAATAAGCTAAGACAATAATTATAAAACTAATGCATATATATCTAAGACAATTTAGTAAAATATGACTCCAATGTAGTTTGTATTTTCTGAAAATTGGAGATGTATTCTCAATATGCAGCCAAAAGTTGTGAAGAGTTCTCGAAGCCACAATTGCATCCTTACGTGTAACTACTTGCACATGTCCTTCCTCATCATCTTCAACTTCATCTTCACCATTAAGAACAGTAGACATAATTTCTTATAGACTTTGAACTTCTGAGCATGAAATATGTAAATAACAAAGTATAAGGAAAATTTGAAAAAAAAAATCTGAAAAAATATATTTCTATAAAGTTTCTTGTTTTGATAGAATATTTCTATAAAATAATAATTATTGTTTTATCGATAAAATAATAATATTGTTTTATCGATAAAATAATAACTCTATAAGATAATAAAATTTCAAAGTTCCAACATTATCGATGAATCGTTGACTGCCACCGAAAACCTTACTTAGAAGTTTTTTTTTAATAAAGAAAATGTTGAGAGAGAGATTAGTCTGGGAATCAAATATTAGTAGAGGAAGACAGATTTGAGAGTCCTACTTAGAAGTTTTGCAGCTATATAGACCAGTAAAAAAAGAAAATTCACATGATCAATATATATAAAATACAAAGAATTTTGAAATTTACAGCTATGGTCAGAATCTGTATTTCTTTTTGAAGTGGTGAATATTTTATGACTACGGGTCAGAACATATTTTTTGGTTCTTAAGTGGAGAAATTTATAAATCTATGAGTAGGAATATTTTTTTTACGTAAGTGGACAAAAAAATCAAAATCGTAACTACATTCAGAAAATCAATAATGATAAAAATAAAGATAAAGGATAGAAAAAAAAATTATATAACATAGAAATTCCTATTTACAGCACGGATCATGATTAAAAACGCATGTCCAATAAGGTTGAAAATTAACATACTTATTTTTTTTCTTAAAAAGAAAAGCAAAAACCCATTATGACGGCAACACGGGTCAGGATCTAAGTTTTTAAACAACATTATTCAACATCACAGGTCAGTATCATCATTCTATTAGGTTTAGGTCTTTTTGAAAAGTCAGAAAAACAACGGATAAAGAATAAAAAGAGATTGGAACTGTCAACATAGATATATTACTTGGAGTATTAATCGGAATGAATCTTTTCCCGATTGTGACGAACTTCTTTAGTCAATTTCGTAGGGACTGCTTTCTAGACTTTGAAATTCAAGTTATGGGAAAATCAAAACAAAGAGACATGAAATTTACGGTGAGTTATAAAATTTAAACAAAAAGCAAAAAGAAAACAGACATGAGAATGAAGTAAAATGTAGTGATTTTGTAAATAAATAAAATAGTCAATTCATTAGAATTATGAAGAGCATTTATCTTTTTCTTCATAATCAAATACTAATCTAAGTGATTTAAAGTAAAGGAAATGCTAAATCTTTTTCCTCATAATCAAATACTAATCTAAGTGATTTGAAGTAAAGGAAATGCTAAATCGCTTACATAAAAAACTCTCATCTTTTTTGATGAATACGCGACGCCGATTTCTTTAAACTTTAAACACCAATAACTCTTCATTTTTACAGGATTTTCCATCGCAAAGTTATCCCACTTGATCATATAAAGTCGATTTCACATCATCATTCGAAAATTAAGTATATGATTTCCCTCAAGAAATCGGTTCCTTTCATGATTGTATTTTGTTTCGTTTATTTATTCGTAAATGTTACCCAAAAAAAGACAATGAATTCGGATCATAATTGTAATGTCCGGAACCGGTCTAAACAAACAGGTACATCATTATTTTTTCGGTAATGTCTCATAAAATCAAGGTTTTAGTGTGTCTCCCTAAATTAAACACACAAGCACATAAATATCTTATAATTATCATATAATTGAATAATTATCTTAGCATCATATTAAGTTAATGATAATTTGAATATCACATTCACCTAATTAGCACACTAATGTTTTTAGCCTAACTAACATATACAGCACGGGTCAAGATCTAGTTCATATTATGACCCATACAAAAAAATTTTTTGGTTCCGAGAGTCATTGTAACATAATTGATTAGCAAAAATATTATGACCAACTCTAAACTCAGAAATATCATTGACTAATCTCGAAACTCAGAAATATATTATATATTATGAATAATTATATATATTATGTTAATTTATGTTATTTAGTGATTTTAAAGTAGTTAATTTGTATATAAATTTGAATTTTAAGAAGCTAATATTATTTTAAAAATGAAACGGATTTTTTTCCCCTTTTTTAATACGATTTTCTTTTATATATAACTGAATTTAGAGAAATTTTTCGTTTTATGTGCACAATGAAATTTATTTTTTTTTCTTCGGAGAATGCCATGTCATCAGTGCAGATATATTAGTTCTAGTCAAATTTTAATGCGAGTTTTTCAGTATCCATATCAAATTTGACGTGTCAGGCTGATTCTCTCAGCCAATCAAATTATAACGTTACAAAATAAGCATAATGTCAAATAATAGTATGATTGTTTCCAAAAAAAAATAAAAATAAATTATTCTTAAATATTTTGTGTATATAATTAAAGAACAGTACACCAACTATTTTAAATCCAATACGGAAACACAAGATATTTTAGTAGATTTGCATGAATATAGAAGAAATATTTAATTAGATTACAAATTAACTTCAAAGCGCTAAAAACCAACACATTTGATTTGATTTCTTACTAAACATAGTTTTTTTTTTTTTTTGAAAGTTTAAGAATTTAGTATCATTTGGTTAAATGATGTAGAAGATAAAAGGAAACTCAACATGTATAGCTTGAGTGGAGACCCACAAAGTGCCTTAGATTATCATGTGTAACTTGGTGTATGTGTGGCCAATGCCCTTAGCCATCACCCCTCTGGAATTAGAGCTTAAGGCAACCAAGAAGAAGGAAGAATTAGAGCTTAGGCAGCGATGAAGAAGAAAGAACACAAAAGAATTAAGAAATCTTGAGAAACCGTCTAGCCGAGCGGAGAAAAAAAGAAAGAGTGGGACAAGAGAGTCACTCGTAATCAAGCTATAAAGGAATCAAAGAGAATTGCAAGGGACAAGAACGATGAAAACCTAGTCGACATGCGGTCTCTAAGCAGTAAGCACCACCACACTTTTCTATATCTCTAGCTAACTCACGCCAAAACTTGTTGATTGAGCTAAAGAATTTTCTTGGAGCTACATGCTTTTCATCTTCTGGCCCGTTATACCCTAATACTTTAGAATATATGTACAATGTTATGTTGATAAGTACTTACATTTTGGTAAGTAACCTAGAAAAAATGTTACAGCAATGTCATGACATTACAAAAAAAAAAGTACAAACAAACATAAATATCATTAGGATAAAACAGTATTCAGATTTTGAAGGGTATTAATCCTTATATCTAAACAAGTTATAAAACAAAAATTGAACTATGAAATTTTCATTATATAGAACAAATGCAAACATGTATTTAAACATGCATCGTAACTATATCTCGGTGGCTAACTTACGTTTACAGTATCTAATTCCGTTCATACATGTCTCTATATGCAACCCAACTTTCAAATGACTCCGCATTTTTCTTTTGTCAAGCCGTACATGTAAATGTATGCAAGCCAACATTCAAATGCAAATTTCCGAGAAAATAAAATAATGCAATTTTCATTGAACTTTTTTTTTTATTGATAGCAGAAAATATTGTGGTATTTCCTTCAAAACAACAACAAAAAAATCTGTATACATGCAATTCTCTATTTACTCTATATGGCGCTATTGTTTTCTGTCTTTGTCTCCATCCTTTTCTTCCAATCCTCTACTGAAAACAGAGGAGATCCTAAGAAACTAGAATGTTGTGTCGTTCACATACTTTACCTCCATTTTCACCCCACCACTTCTCTGCTTGTTCTTCAGTAAACTGTTTCCGGCTGCACAAGTAACAACAACATTTCAGTCATATTGTGTTGCTTAAAAAGGTTAATATTACATTAGCATTAAAAGAAGATGAAGTACCTGAACCGTACACGCTTGAGTTCATTACCACCACGAGGTAAAGACAACAATGTCAAATACACTCCTGGTTCGTCTTGCACAACCCTCTCTGCCTTCTGATGATATCTCCTATGCCCATTAATGAAACTCCTACTTGCTAAGCTGTTATCTGGTTGATGACTATCATGAGAGACCATGCTTCTTATGTGTGTCTGGTTATTAGTTTGTGTTTGGTTCTCTAATTTCTCTTTGTTTGTTTGTTTTGAGTTGGTACTAGTGTCATCCTTTGGAGGTACATTTTCAGCTATTTCCTTCAACTGCACAAAAGCACATCAACATTAGGAGAGATTTTAATAAAACATACAGAAGAAGTGAGACTCATATGGTAAAATTTCAAACCTGAGTGTTCAAAGATCTAATAACCTCCTTTGCAGATCTGTTTTCCTCTGCTTCATCTGCTGCCAATGCAGTGACTACTTTCAACTGCCTTCTAGTTTTTTCAAGTTCCTCTTCAAGCTGGTTAGTTTTGAAAGTAAGTTGTTCTACTTGTCCCTTTAAACCCGCCATGTCTTGTATGTGTTTAGATTCCTCACCTGTTACTTCATAAGATCGACTAGGACTAGTTGACTTCACTGAAACCGGAAACGCTGTGCGAGAGTTCATTCGTGAACCAGGGATATTAACCATCATATTCTTATGAATTCTAGAAAAAGCTGTTGATCCTCTTGATAATGGCGATCCACCAGACTGTAAATTGCCGTTCACGAAAGGGAAGACAATATTATGGTTATTACTTGCTTCCAGTTTTGACTCTCGTTTGTGGGGCAATAAAGAGTCAGCGGAAGAGATTCTTGCGTGCGCCAAGAGGAGTTTGTGAGTAAACTTGCTTCTCTCTGAAACATCCGTCGAGTTCCGCCTATTCAAAAGGTTTCTTGCTCGTGGAGTGGGTGGAGAATGAGATGTATCTCTCGCCTTTTTCAGCTTGGTGAAACATCCATAACACACACGATAAGGTTTAATCATATCTGGAGCAAGAGCAGCTTTCAAAGACTTCCTACTACTACATACTTTACAAAATATCAAACCACAGTTGTAACAGTTATGGCGTTTCCTTCTAAAGTTGAAAGGGTTTCGACAACCGGCGCAGAGAGATTGTTCAGAGCCAGGTACCCATTTATGAAGGCATATCACAGCAGTGAAGTTTGTTCCACATGTTACAGTCTTGATTTTCTTTTCTTTAAGAAACCCAACCACTAAAGGTTCGCTTTTGTTCTCAATGGTTCCATGTCCTAGCTGACCATTTAAACCTTTCCCCCATGTGTAAACCTCTGATTTAGATGTCAACACTACAACATGATAAGAGCCACACGCAATATCCTCTACACAAGTGTCTACTAAGTCTCCTTCGACACGCGACGGAAACTTTCCATTGGCGTTAGGGTTTCCAATCTGGCCGTAAGCCTTGCTGCCCATTGTATACACATGTCCATTGATTGTAAGAGAAACTGTGAGACTACATCCGCAAGCAACTTGGCAGATATTTTCGTTCATCAACGAAACTACACACTCGGGAAGAAGCTTCACATCGTCGTCCCCATGACCAAGCTGGCCTTTCTCTCCATCTCCCCATGTAAACAGTTGTCCGGACGAAGAGCATTGCTCTGCATCATCAGATGATACTTCATTTGACACTTCCACCACCGCAGCTGTATGCCAAACGCCACAAGCAACTCTCATCACTCTTAGTCCACTTAAGCCTTCAACTTCCCGTGGAACACTAGAGCTTCTCCTGTCTCCATGACCCAAAGCACCAAAAGATCCATCTCCAAATGTGAACAACTGGCCTGAAGATGCAACCACAGCTGTATGCCAGGGACCGCAAGAGACATATGACACATACATTCCATGTAATACACCAGTCACTCTCTTTGGAATCCAGCAGCTAGACTCACTCCCATGGCCAAGCAAATCGACGTTTTGAGTGCCATCACCCCAACTGTAAAGATCACCAGACTGAGGCACAGCGCATGTATGAAACTCTCCGCAGGCTAAAGATTTGAAACCCATTCCTCTGACGCTTTTAATGAACTTTGGTTGGTGAGTGTCTTTCTCTAAGCCATGCCCTAGCTTCCCACCTATTCCTTCACCCCAGCTAAAGATCTCTCCCTTCTTTGTAATTAAAACCGCGTGACAACCACCGCACGCAATTTCTTGTGCATCAAGAACTATTGTTGATTCTAATGGTTTTGGTAAAACTGCATCTTCTGTTGTCGTGGAATGAGTATTGCTCAGAAAACCATCACTAATAGCTTCACCCCAGATGAAAACATCACCTAAAGCATCAAAGTCTTCGTGATATGAGCCATGGCTAGACTTGCTCACGGCGCTAGATAGACTGATCCGAACGGGGTCACTGCTGGAGAACCGTGAGTTTGAATGATCGACCGGAGAAAACGGACAGAAATTGTTGGCGTTGTTGGTTTCTGTCTGACTGTTACTACTTGCTTGTGCGGTTAGTGAGACAATGTCAGCAAAGACTTTTCCCAACCGAGTTTGTGTAGAGTTCTCAGTAGAGGGTTGAGTAACTTGATCCTATAGATGGTTCTGATCAGATACGTAAAGAATCTAAATGAAAGGTGTTATGTTAGTGTTTACTTACAAGAATTGTCAGGAATGGAGAGGCTCTTCGTGCACGAGGTGTTGGACATTCCACTGAAGTGATCTCAGGTTTAATAGTGGTTTTCCATTTAGAGACTTTGACACGAGTAATAAGTGCTTTTAAACCAACAACCCAAACCTCTGCTTCATCCTTGTCTTTACATATCTGCCCCAAAACAGCATCATCATCAAGGTCAAAGATGAATAAATACTCAATCTTTAAATATCAGGAAAGTTAAAAAAACTCACCAAATCCAAGGACCTGTCAGGACATATGAGCGAAAATGACTGATACTCTTTCTCTGGTCTTGGGTATCTCTTAAATGTAGCCTAAAACCAAAATTTAGCCATTAAATCAAGAGGACCATATATATGTAATAATGATCCCAAGAGAACATAATTTATAGTTGAAATGAAAACAGACGGAAACTGTTCTTGGTTTGTGAAGAACATATATGAAAAATGATGCAGAGAGAAATTGAACTCACCGTGCGCTGTCCTGGAACAATTCTCTGGACTTGACTAATCTTAATCTGCTTCTCTTCTTTTCCAGAGTACCATACTAATGTAGACTCGTCCTAAGATATTGCATCACATCACATGAAACATAAATGAGCAAACAAGAAGTATACATAAAAGGACTCCTCTCTCTCTATCTTTATTTCAAGAAAACTTACACTTGTGAGCTGGAATGGACAAAACTTAGGCTTCCCTCTGCGTCCGTATTTCAGCAAGTAAGACCCTTTCTTAAGCGACGTAATAGCCTGTGGCAAAATTCAGGAAATGAATCAAACATCATTTCACTGACTTATAAAGCGAAAACTAAGTATATCAAACTTCTTCAATTTCGTATTCATGTGAACAAGAGTATTCAATGATCCTAAAGTTTTTCCAAACATTTCATTAAAAAAGCTTTTACCTGCTCGACGTCTCTCTCAGCGAGACTAATTCTCAGGGAATCAGCCATTCAAGCTGTTGAACCGGAAATGAACTAATTCCCTTTCGATTCATCATTCTCAACCAAATCATTTAACATCACTCGAGTCTCATTGTTTCTTTGCATCAAAAAGACTCCCAATCATTCCTATCTAAACCAACATGCTCTGAATAAGCCTCCATCAAAAATTGATTTTTTTCTTCTTTTCAAAATTCTCAATACTCTCAACTCCGAAAATGTACTCCAGAGATTCTTAACAATTTTATAACTCCATTCCTTGCGCAAAATATCAAAATCCCAATGCTAACAGAACCATGCCTCTGATTCCGATAATCGT
Organism: Microthlaspi erraticum; assembly: GCA_902728155.2. Lineage (NCBI taxonomy): Eukaryota > Viridiplantae > Streptophyta > Magnoliopsida > Brassicales > Brassicaceae > Microthlaspi > Microthlaspi erraticum. The sequence goes on along the minus strand of CACVBM020000222.1, from coordinate 1,189,431 downwards.
TTGGAGACGAAGCAATCCTCGGTGAGAATATGGGATCAACGTCAAATTCGAAAAACAGAAAACAGAAAATTCGTCGTCGGCCGGAGCTAGAAAGGAGGCACCATCGATCGCCGACGATGAGGATGGAGCAAGATTTCGTGAGGCTCTTGGTGATTTGAGAACCTACGCCTCTGCTTTTCTCGTATCAAAATTAAAAAAAAAAACTTTCTTATGATTTATTTTATTTTATCCTCTCCTCTCCCTCTATTAGAGAAAAACTAGAGTGAATCTACCATCTGAAAGGGGACACATGGCATTTTACATTTTTAACATTCTAAAAAAAGAAATCTTATGCGTTTCCTTCTCTGCGATTTCCTTTCCTCTTAATTTTTTTGTATAACTTCCATGTCTTATTGAATTCCCTCATTCTATAACTTGAATTCCTTCCTCCTACAAAATTTATTGGGAAACACCTTTTCTACATGAAACTAAAAAAGAAAGATCAAAAACACCAATAGAGAACTCCAGTCGTCAAACTAAAACACTTTAGGATTTATGGCCGGCAAGTTTATTCGTCTATCACAATATCAGCTTTATTGGCATGTGTGAGGTTATTTCTAACAGGTGGACCAAAACATTTTGTTTCGAATTATCCCATTAATATTTGTTTCTCCATATTCAGGAGAAGATAAAACTAACCTACAAACAAATATGAATCATGTTTGAAGAGAAGCGACCTATCACACTCACTTGCTATAGCTGTGGCTTCTTAATTTTCGTAGAAAAATTATTCTTTAATGGATTTAGAGAAGTTTATCTTGGGTTAGTTTGTGTGTGATAATACAAGAATAAACACAGTTTGTGATTCAGTGATAATACTCAGACTTGTGTTAGTCGAACACATTATGAACTATGTTATTCTTCTCCTCCTAAATGATAAAGGAGATATTACAAACATAATTATTATTGTGATAACACTCAGACTTGTGTTAGTATGTTTTCAGTTGTTACTGCAGAAAATAAAGACACATATTTTTTTGAGTTGCCAGGCCAACCCGGCAATGGTACCTCTCGGTGAGCTTTAACCCAATTCTGATGTATGGTTTGTGTGAGAAGAAAATACTTAATAAAGCGGTTTCATTGTTGGACACGAGCAGAGCAAAGGCTTCTCACCAAGCACTATTACGTATAATATTGTCCGATTGAGGAATATGATTTGGGTGAGGGAAGGTTGTCTCTTTCTCAAGGATAAGTAGGATTACCAGTGTTAGCCAGTCTCTGGTATCAAGAAAACTCATTATAAACAATGGCATATTTGGAACACTTATTCATGGGATGGTTAGGAAAAGAAGAGCAAAAGACGATTATTTGCTCCTGATCTCTATAGATGGATGAATTTAGAAGAGGGTGTTTTTTAATTCAGCATCTATAGCAGCAAAAATCGGTAAAACTTTTTTCCTCCCTGGTTTTAGTTGTTATTGGTTCATGTCTAACCTGACTTTGATCATTGTTTACATTTCATATACTTTGTGGAAGGGGCGGTTGGACTAGAGAGGACTAGACAGAGATTTTGAGGAAGATTATCAAAGCGAGTTAGACAATATTTAATTAGAGCTTCTCATGAAGAAGAGGTTACTTCCATTGCTAACATTGTAATATTCACAGTAAACAAAACCAACATCGTCACTTAGGACTACACGAAGAGTTGAGGGTCTCGAATCCTTCTCAACCACCACCAGTAATAGAAGAGTCACGAACTCTCACATGACAATAAAGTGTTCCCAAAAAATCAAGAAGCTAAAAATAGATCATATACACATTGTTTTTAAAATAACTAGGAATGTCACCCGCGCTCTACCGCAAAAATTCTTCTATACTATTGTCTTTAGATACTCCCTTCGTTTCATAATAAGTGTCGTTTTAACTCTTGACTTACCCAATGTATCTAGATGTATATGGATGTATTAAGACTCAAAACACATCCCGATACATCAATAAATAGTCCATATTCATTTTGTCAAAACGACACTTATTATGAAACGGAGGGAGTATTTAAAAATTGTAGTAAAATTCATATGAAATAAGTTAAAATGAAGTTAATCAAATATCTTAGAATACAGGTTGATGTATGGTTTACCTTATAATCTTTCTTTTTCCCAATAAATTGGGTAATATTTTTAATACCCAACCGACATTTACATCAATCTAATTGTATTTTTAATTATGAAAATAACTGTTTGGATTACAGCTACATGATCTTGTCCGTTCCCAAACCTTATTGTATTTTTAATTATGAAAATAACCGTTTGGATTACAGCTAAATGATCTTGTCCGTACCCAAACCTTACCCGCTAATATCTAACATTTATTTTACGGATAAATTTTGGTAATAGTTTTTTATACCCAACTGAGTTTTACATCCATTTGACTGTATTTTAAATTTTGAAAATAACTGTTTGGATTATAATTACATGATTTTGTTCGTACCCAAACCTTACTTTTACTTTACAAATAAATTTTGGGTAATAAGTTTTGATTTTCGACCAATTTGTTCATGTGATACCCGACCGTAAGTTAGATACTCCAACGCCAAAGTTTGATATATTTTTTCTTTTATACTTAACTTAATTTTGTTTTCATTTCGACATTATTTATACTGATAATAATTAAAATTGAGAGTCGTGAAGGATATCTGAAGAGAATAAACTAAATATATCCCTTTTATCATAGTATCATTTGAAAATAGTTATTTTATGTTAATAAATCATTATTACTAATTTCAGTTTGAAAAAACAGAAAATAGCCTCTACACCTCAAAATTAGATTTTAATTTTTTTTTTCAAGTCTTTTGTGTCATATATATAATTTTAACTTTTAAAAAGTAAACTATATTTTTACTTTGTTCCAATCAAATCTTAGTATATTATAATACTTATATGTTATTTACTTTTTATTTTATTATAAAATATCCGTGAAATTAAGAATTATAAACCTATTCTTTATATTTTAAAATATTTGTTCTATTAAGATTTATTAAAAAACTAGTTTTTTAAAACAAACATATTACATTTCTCGAGTTCTACTGTATATATATCTTCAAATATATTGTTCTTTGCTCTCGTTCAATAATTTGTTGTATACCCTTCATTATCTCGATTGTAGCGAGTTTTGTATCCCGATTGATGTTATCTTTCTGATTTGGTAACTTTAGGTAATACCTCTTCTTAGCCATTTTCTTGTTTCCAAAATTCAACTTCACCATACCTCATATCGTTATATTCAAAAGCGTCCTGAGAAATCATGTGTCAATATTTGGAACTGTTGAAAGTATAATTATTATACACAAGACATTTTATTATATTTTTTCTTAATGTCTAAGTCTAACCAACTTATTACAATAGTTTAATGTTTTCACTTTGCTATAAATAGGAACTCACTATATGTATTTGAGAACATAAGAAAAAAGCAATAAATCTATCTCTCTCTCTCTCTCTCTCTCTCTCTCTCGTTAGGAATAAAATCTCATCTTGTTTATTATTAGTTTATGTCACGTTATCAACACCATCGCCTCTATGCCTCTAGATTTGTCCAGATCTGTCTTTATTCCGAAAAGATGAGATTAAATTATATCCAATTTATTTTAAAATTTAAAATTTTATTATTTGTTTGTTCTGCCGGGATGCTAGACTATACCTACTCGAAGCTGATGGTGATGGTAGGCTCCGCCTTCTCGATCAAATAAATTTCTTTAAGTCGGGATGCTAGGCTTTGCCTACTCGGAGCAAATGATTACATGGTAGACTATGTTTCCTCAGATCATATATATATATATATATATATATATATATATATAGTGGTATGGAAATCCTCCTTCAGAGTTAAAGGTGAAAAACCTCCTCCATGTAGTGGAGTTAATGACTATGTCTACTCCCAGATTTAAATTACGTTGTTAAATTATGCTTTTAATTTCAGCCATTTAAATTCGTGTTATTTAAGTTTCTATCTTTAACATCTCGCGGCCCTTAACATTAGTGGAAATAACTACTATTTGTCTTGGATGGTAGGTGCAAAGTTGCACCTAAAGGAAATGGTCTATTGCGCACCATCGATAACTCTGAAAAGATGAGCAAAATGCGAAAGCCATGATCTTTTTACGCCACCATATACATGATGGTTTAAAACATGAATACATCATAAAAGAAGATACTGCGGATCTATGGAACTCGCTTAAAAGTCGGTTTGATAATCAAAAATATATGATCTTACTGAAAGCAAGGTACGAGTGGTTGAACATAGGGTTGAATATAATTCTGCTAAGTAATGATGATGTGTGGAGAGGATATCCATGAATTTCATATGTTTGAAAAAACCTCTCAACTTTTCATCCTAGAAATGTAATACTGTAGCAACAATACCCGACAAGAGAATTCACATTGTACTCGAAGTTGATGCAAATCCTCCTTGTAGCTGAAAAAACTAACCAGCTTGTGATGTTAAACCATAAGCTCCGTCCAACTGGATCTCCGCAATTCCCTAAAGTGAATGTATCATCCAGTCATACTAAAAAGCTTGAACGTGAACGCAAACGGCCGTGGTCGAGGTCGTGGACATGGAAGAGAAAACGATGATGGTCGAGTGGTAAAAAGAAAGGGCGAAAGCACTTGTTACAGATGCGGCATGAATAATCACTTTGAGGGTACCTATCGTACGCCTTAACAATTAGCCGATCTGTACAAGGCCTCACAACAAGCCAAAGATAAGAATGCAGAGACCAATTTCTTCTCTGATGAACTTGGTCCCTCCTTTAATGTCTTAAGTTATGATTTTCATCTGGATATCGCCGACTATCTCGTTCATCCTGAAGAATAACCTGAGCAAAAGAAACTCAAATCAATGATAAGAGTCTTCGTAAATAAGACAAGAATAACAAATTTTTAATCGTTTTTCTAGTATTGTATAATATATATTTTGCTAAAAAGTTTATTCAAAGGTTTTGACGTAATATTTAAATTATGTTTAATATAAAATGTCTTTCATATTTTATGAATTTTGTGTCCCATATGTTGCCATAATTTGAGATTAAGGATAGAGATACTTGTCTAGGAGATAGTGCTACGACACATACAATACTCAAAGATACAAACTATTTCTCCAATCTCAAAATGAAAGACTCCGCTGAAAGTGTGAGTACTATATGCGGTAGTGCAAAGATAATACTTGGTTCCAGGAGAGCAAGTTTTTCATTACCAAAGGGAACAAAATTTGAGGTGCAAGAAGCATTATATTCCTCTCAGTCCCACAAAATATCCGCAAAAATGAATATTATATTGAGACTACAAATAAAAATGGCATTGAATATCTTTACATTACATACATTGAAAAAATTACCAATGATGTCCTCTGGATTATGTTGCACAAGAATAAACATTACTGAATCATATGCTGCAGTAAACAAGATGATTACTAGCATTTTAAGGGTGTGGCATGAAAGACTTAGCCACCCGGGTTCAATCATGATGAGAAGAATTGTGCAAAATAGGAGTGGCCACCCATTGAAAAATGAAAAATGAAAAGATTTTTCAATCAGGTGAGTTTCCATGTAAAGCATGTTCTTAATCAAAACTCATAAGTAAGCCCTCGCCAGGCAGGTTGGGAATGAATTCCTTGTATTCTTAGAGAGAATACATGGTGATATATGTGGGTCGATTAACCCACCGTGCGAGCTATTTGAATACTTTATGGTATTGATTGACGGATCTAGTAGATAGTCAAATGTGTGTTTTTTGACCACAAGAAATATGGCTTTTGCAAGATTCATTGCCCAAATATTCCCTGATTATGTCATAAAGAAAGTCAGGCTTGATAATGCTGGTGAATTAACTTCAGCAGTCTTTAATGACTTTTTTATGCTTATGGGAATCGATGTTCGAACATCCAGTTCCACACATTCATACACAAAATGGTATGAATGAGTCATAAATAAAGCGGTTGCAATTAATTGTAAGACCGATAATCTTTAGAACAAAACTCCAATCAATGTATGAGGCCATGCAATATTACATGCAGGAGCCTTAATTCAAATGAGACCAAGTGCGTATAATGAATTTTCGCCATACAATTTTCATTTGGAAATATGCCAAATATATCCCATATCCGGGTATTCGGTGTGCGTCTATATGCCAATAGGGCCACAACACAGAACAAAAATGGGACCACATAGGAGATTGGGAATATATGTCGGGTATTCGTCCCCTAGTATAATATGTATCTTGAACCGCAATTGGTGATATGTTTACGGAACGATATGCCGATAGCCACTTTAATGAAAAAGAATTTCTTGCGTTTAGAGGAGGGTCGAGAGAATCACCAAATGATATCTCCTGACTTATCTTGATCCTTCTACCAATCAACACGAGGTGGAAGTTCAGAAAATTATACATATGTAAAGATTTCCTAACGAGTTGCTTGACGCGTTCACATATATGAAAAGGGTGACAAAGTCCTGTATCCCTGCTGTTAATGCTCCTCAAAAATAGATGTTCCTCATGAACATGTTGATGTGAATAGAGAAAATGAACAGGTTCAGTTAAAGAGCTGGAGGGCTATAAGATCAAAGGATAAAAATCACCGAAAGAAAAAGAATTTGGGAGTAAATCCCCTGGTGAACCAAAATATCTTAAGGAAATTTCTAATAAGGTTCTTCAAGAACCTGATAAAGAGGTTCGTCAAGAGGACGAACCAGAGACAGAAAATTTTGAGTTTTCCATCTTCTTAGCCAAAGTGGAAAAATATGGGCTATTAGTGAAATAGATGATGATGATAATATGTTCTCTTTTTTTTTGTAGCTAAAGAAATCAATCATGAAAATGTAATATAATTCTAGATCCAACTTTAGTGTGAGAGTGTAAAAAAAGGCCAGCCTGGGAAAAAATGATAAATGGCCATGAAGAATGAAATATAATTCTCTCTCAATAAACGGACTGTATTCAGGCCGATGATCATTAGACAAAAAGATGTAATGGCGGTTGGATACAAATGTGTTTTTTTAAGAAAACAAAATGAGAAAAAAAAAATCACAAGATATAAAGCTCGTCATTTGGCGCAAGGTTTTTTCTGAAAGACCGGAGATAGATTATGAAGAAAATATTCTATGGTAATGGATACAATCCCCTTCTGTTACTTCATGAGCATATATATGTTGTGACTGCATATATATATATATATATGAAAATTCCTGAAGGATTTAAGATCCCAGATGAATCAAAGATGCCTGAAGCATCTAAAGAGCTTTGTTCAGTCAAACTTTAGCGATCACTTTACGGATTAAAACAATCCGGCCGCATTTAGTACAATTGCTTAAGTGAATACTTGTTGAGAGAATGTTACATTAACAATACGATATGTCCATGCGTGTTCATAAAGAATTAACAGGTTTTGTGATCATTGTTGTGTATGATGATGACCTTATCATTATTGGAACTCAGAAGTAGATTGATGATGCAAGAACTCATATGAAAGATGAGTTCGAAATGAAAAATCTTGGAAAGACAAAGTTTTGTCTTGGGCTGCATATAGAGCATTTTCTAAGATGGAATATTTTTGTATCCATCAAACTATATCAAAAGGGTGTTAAAACGCTTTTATATGGATAAAACGACTCCGTCGAGTAATCCTGTAACACCCCCGAGTCGTGGTAGAAAGCTCACAACTCGATTGAGCGCCACAATATGCCAGTATTCATCATCAGCAGTCCAATTCGATGGCGAAAGAACACATCAATGCTGTAGTCATAAATGGTGGGAACTTACTTTTAGTGTATATGATAAACGAGACGGACCCATACTTACCCAAACATGGATTAATAGGTTCTATACATGACTATGAGGAGAAACATGAGTGAAACGGTCTCAATCCAAGGGAGGAACATCAAATGGACCAAATTTGGGAACCGGAAGAGGTAAGGAGTCCGAAATGTAGCTTTGTGCCTCCAAATGGTGGGAACTTACTTTTAGTGTATATGATGAACGAGACGGACCCATACTTACCCAAACATGGATTAATAGGTTCTATACATGACTATGAGGAGAAACATGAGTGAAACGGTCTCAATCCAAGGGAGGAACATCAAATGGACCAAATTTGGGAACCGGAAGAGGTAAGGAGTCCGAAATGTAGCTTTGTCCTCCAAATGGTGGGAACTTACTTTTAGTGTATATGATGAACGAGACGGACCCATACTTACCCAAACATGGATTAATAGGTTCTATACATGACTATGAGGAGAAACATGAGTGAAACGGTCTCAATCCAAGGGAGGAACATCAAATGGACCAAATTTGGGAACCGGAAGAGGTAAGGAGTCCGAAATGTAGCTTTGTGCCTCCAAATGGTGGGAACTTACTTTTAGTGTATATGATGAACGAGACGGACCCATACTTACCCAAACATGGATTAATAGGTTCTATACATGACTATGAGGAGAAACATGAGTGAAACGGTCTCAATCCAAGGGAGGAACATCAAATGGACCAAATTTGGGAACCGGAAGAGGTAAGGAGTCCGAAATGTAGCTTTGTGCCTCCAAATGGTGGGAACTTACTTTTAGTGTATATGATGAACGAGACGGACCCATACTTACCCAAACATGGATTAATAGGTTCTATACATGACTATGAGGAGAAACATGAGTGAAACGGTCTCAATCCAAGGGAGGAACATCAAATGGACCAAATTTGGGAACCGGAAGAGGTAAGGAGTCCGAAATGTAGCTTTGTGCCTCCAAATGGTGGGAACTTACTTTTAGTGTATATGATGAACGAGACGGACCCATACTTACCCAAACATGGATTAATAGGTTCTATACATGACTATGAGGAGAAACATGAGTGAAACGGTCTCAATCCAAGGGAGGAACATCAAATGGACCAAATTTGGGAACCGGAAGAGGTAAGGAGTCCGAAATGTAGCTTTGTGCCTCCAAATGGTGGGAACTTACTTTTAGTGTATATGATGAACGAGACGGACCCATACTTACCCAAACATGGATTAATAGGTTCTATACATGACTATGAGGAGAAACATGAGTGAAACGGTCTCAATCCAAGGGAGGAACATCAAATGGACCAAATTTGGGAACCGGAAGAGGTAAGGAGTCCGAAATGTAGCTTTGTGCCTCCAAATGGTGGGAACTTACTTTTAGTGTATATGATGAACGAGACGGACCCATACTTACCCAAACATGGATTAATAGGTTCTATACATGACTATGAGGAGAAACATGAGTGAAACGGTCTCAATCCAAGGGAGGAACATCAAATGGACCAAATTTGGGAACCGGAAGAGGTAAGGAGTCCGAAATGTAGCTTTGTGCCTCCAAATGGTGGGAACTTACTTTTAGTGTATATGATGAACGAGACGGACCCATACTTACCCAAACATGGATTAATAGGTTCTATACATGACTATGAGGAGAAACATGAGTGAAACGGTCTCAATCCAAGGGAGGAACATCAAATGGACCAAATTTGGGAACCGGAAGAGGTAAGGAGTCCGAAATGTAGCTTTGTGCCTCCAAATGGTGGGAACTTACTTTTAGTGTATATGATGAACGAGACGGACCCATACTTACCCAAACATGGATTAATAGGTTCTATACATGACTATGAGGAGAAACATGAGTGAAACGGTCTCAATCCAAGGGAGGAACATCAAATGGACCAAATTTGGGAACCGGAAGAGGTAAGGAGTCCGAAATGTAGCTTTGTGCCTCCAAATGGTGGGAACTTACTTTTAGTGTATATGATGAACGAGACGGACCCATACTTACCCAAACATGGATTAATAGGTTCTATACATGACTATGAGGAGAAACATGAGTGAAACGGTCTCAATCCAAGGGAGGAACATCAAATGGACCAAATTTGGGAACCGGAAGAGGTAAGGAGTCCGAAATGTAGCTTTGTGCCTCCAAATGGTGGGAACTTACTTTTAGTGTATATGATGAACGAGACGGACCCATACTTACCCAAACATGGATTAATAGGTTCTATACATGACTATGAGGAGAAACATGAGTGAAACGGTCTCAATCCAAGGGAGGAACATCAAATGGACCAAATTTGGGAACCGGAAGAGGTAAGGAGTCCGAAATGTAGCTTTGTGCCTCCAAATGGTGGGAACTTACTTTTAGTGTATATGATGAACGAGACGGACCCATACTTACCCAAACATGGATTAATAGGTTCTATACATGACTATGAGGAGAAACATGAGTGAAACGGTCTCAATCCAAGGGAGGAACATCAAATGGACCAAATTTGGGAACCGGAAGAGGTAAGGAGTCCGAAATGTAGCTTTGTGCCTCCAAATGGTGGGAACTTACTTTTAGTGTATATGATGAACGAGACGGACCCATACTTACCCAAACATGGATTAATAGGTTCTATACATGACTATGAGGAGAAACATGAGTGAAACGGTCTCAATCCAAGGGAGGAACATCAAATGGACCAAATTTGGGAACCGGAAGAGGTAAGGAGTCCGAAATGTAGCTTTGTGCCTCCAAATGGTGGGAACTTACTTTTAGTGTATATGAACGAGACGGACCCATACTTACCCAAACATGGATTAATAGGTTCTATACATGACTATGAGGAGAAACATGAGTGAAACGGTCTCAATCCAAGGGAGGAACATCAAATGGACCAAATTTGGGAACCGGAAGAGGTAAGGAGTCCGAAATGTAGCTTTGTGCCTCCAAATGGTGGGAACTTACTTTTAGTGTATATGATGAACGAGACGGACCCATACTTACCCAAACATGGATTAATAGGTTCTATACATGACTATGAGGAGAAACATGAGTGAAACGGTCTCAATCCAAGGGAGGAACATCAAATGGACCAAATTTGGGAACCGGAAGAGGTAAGGAGTCCGAAATGTAGCTTTGTGCCTCCAAATGGTGGGAACTTACTTTTAGTGTATATGATGAACGAGACGGACCCATACTTACCCAAACATGGATTAATAGGTTCTATACATGACTATGAGGAGAAACATGAGTGAAACGGTCTCAATCCAAGGGAGGAACATCAAATGGACCAAATTTGGGAACCGGAAGAGGTAAGGAGTCCGAAATGTAGCTTTGTGCCTCCAAATGGTGGGAACTTACTTTTAGTGTATATGATGAACGAGACGGACCCATACTTACCCAAACATGGATTAATAGGTTCTATACATGACTATGAGGAGAAACATGAGTGAAACGGTCTCAATCCAAGGGAGGAACATCAAATGGACCAAATTTGGGAACCGGAAGAGGTAAGGAGTCCGAAATGTAGCTTTGTGCCTCCAAATGGTGGGAACTTACTTTTAGTGTATATGATGAACGAGACGGACCCATACTTACCCAAACATGGATTAATAGGTTCTATACATGACTATGAGGAGAAACATGAGTGAAACGGTCTCAATCCAAGGGAGGAACATCAAATGGACCAAATTTGGGAACCGGAAGAGGTAAGGAGTCCGAAATGTAGCTTTGTGCCTCCAAATGGTGGGAACTTACTTTTAGTGTATATGATGAACGAGACGGACCCATACTTACCCAAACATGGATTAATAGGTTCTATACATGACTATGAGGAGAAACATGAGTGAAACGGTCTCAATCCAAGGGAGGAACATCAAATGGACCAAATTTGGGAACCGGAAGAGGTAAGGAGTCCGAAATGTAGCTTTGTGCCTCCAAATGGTGGGAACTTACTTTTAGTGTATATGATGAACGAGACGGACCCATACTTACCCAAACATGGATTAATAGGTTCTATACATGACTATGAGGAGAAACATGAGTGAAACGGTCTCAATCCAAGGGAGGAACATCAAATGGACCAAATTTGGGAACCGGAAGAGGTAAGGAGTCCGAAATGTAGCTTTGTGCCTCCAAATGGTGGGAACTTACTTTTAGTGTATATGATGAACGAGACGGACCCATACTTACCCAAACATGGATTAATAGGTTCTATACATGACTATGAGGAGAAACATGAGTGAAACGGTCTCAATCCAAGGGAGGAACATCAAATGGACCAAATTTGGGAACCGGAAGAGGTAAGGAGTCCGAAATGTAGCTTTGTGCCTCCAAATGGTGGGAACTTACTTTTAGTGTATATGATGAACGAGACGGACCCATACTTACCCAAACATGGATTAATAGGTTCTATACATGACTATGAGGAGAAACATGAGTGAAACGGTCTCAATCCAAGGGAGGAACATCAAATGGACCAAATTTGGGAACCGGAAGAGGTAAGGAGTCCGAAATGTAGCTTTGTGCCTCCAAATGGTGGGAACTTACTTTTAGTGTATATGATGAACGAGACGGACCCATACTTACCCAAACATGGATTAATAGGTTCTATACATGACTATGAGGAGAAACATGAGTGAAACGGTCTCAATCCAAGGGAGGAACATCAAATGGACCAAATTTGGGAACCGGAAGAGGTAAGGAGTCCGAAATGTAGCTTTGTGCCTCCAAATGGTGGGAACTTACTTTTAGTGTATATGATGAACGAGACGGACCCATACTTACCCAAACATGGATTAATAGGTTCTATACATGACTATGAAGAAACATGAGTGAAACGGTCTCAATCCAAGGGAGGAACATCAAATGGACCAAATTTGGGAACCGGAAGAGGTAAGGAGTCCGAAATGTAGCTTTGTGCCTCCAAATGGTGGGAACTTACTTTTAGTGTATATGATGAACGAGACGGACCCATACTTACCCAAACATGGATTAATAGGTTCTATACATGACTATGAGGAGAAACATGAGTGAAACGGTCTCAATCCAAGGGAGGAACATCAAATGGACCAAATTTGGGAACCGGAAGAGGTAAGGAGTCCGAAATGTAGCTTTGTGCCTCCAAATGGTGGGAACTTACTTTTAGTGTATATGATGAACGAGACGGACCCATACTTACCCAAACATGGATTAATAGGTTCTATACATGACTATGAGGAGAAACATGAGTGAAACGGTCTCAATCCAAGGGAGGAACATCAAATGGACCAAATTTGGGAACCGGAAGAGGTAAGGAGTCCGAAATGTAGCTTTGTGCCTCCAAATGGTGGGAACTTACTTTTAGTGTATATGATGAACGAGACGGACCCATACTTACCCAAACATGGATTAATAGGTTCTATACATGACTATGAGGAGAAACATGAGTGAAACGGTCTCAATCCAAGGGAGGAACATCAAATGGACCAAATTTGGGAACCGGAAGAGGTAAGGAGTCCGAAATGTAGCTTTGTGCCTCCAAATGGTGGGAACTTACTTTTAGTGTATATGATGAACGAGACGGACCCATACTTACCCAAACATGGATTAATAGGTTCTATACATGACTATGAGGAGAAACATGAGTGAAACGGTCTCAATCCAAGGGAGGAACATCAAATGGACCAAATTTGGGAACCGGAAGAGGTAAGGAGTCCGAAATGTAGCTTTGTGCCTCCAAATGGTGGGAACTTACTTTTAGTGTATATGATGAACGAGACGGACCCATACTTACCCAAACATGGATTAATAGGTTCTATACATGACTATGAGGAGAAACATGAGTGAAACGGTCTCAATCCAAGGGAGGAACATCAAATGGACCAAATTTGGGAACCGGAAGAGGTAAGGAGTCCGAAATGTAGCTTTGTGCCTCCAAATGGTGGGAACTTACTTTTAGTGTATATGATGAACGAGACGGACCCATACTTACCCAAACATGGATTAATAGGTTCTATACATGACTATGAGGAGAAACATGAGTGAAACGGTCTCAATCCAAGGGAGGAACATCAAATGGACCAAATTTGGGAACCGGAAGAGGTAAGGAGTCCGAAATGTAGCTTTGTGCCTCCAAATGGTGGGAACTTACTTTTAGTGTATATGATGAACGAGACGGACCCATACTTACCCAAACATGGATTAATAGGTTCTATACATGACTATGAGGAGAAACATGAGTGAAACGGTCTCAATCCAAGGGAGGAACATCAAATGGACCAAATTTGGGAACCGGAAGAGGTAAGGAGTCCGAAATGTAGCTTTGTGCCTCCAAATGGTGGGAACTTACTTTTAGTGTATATGATGAACGAGACGGACCCATACTTACCCAAACATGGATTAATAGGTTCTATACATGACTATGAGGAGAAACATGAGTGAAACGGTCTCAATCCAAGGGAGGAACATCAAATGGACCAAATTTGGGAACCGGAAGAGGTAAGGAGTCCGAAATGTAGCTTTGTGCCTCCAAATGGTGGGAACTTACTTTTAGTGTATATGATGAACGAGACGGACCCATACTTACCCAAACATGGATTAATAGGTTCTATACATGACTATGAGGAGAAACATGAGTGAAACGGTCTCAATCCAAGGGAGGAACATCAAATGGACCAAATTTGGGAACCGGAAGAGGTAAGGAGTCCGAAATGTAGCTTTGTGCCTCCAAATGGTGGGAACTTACTTTTAGTGTATATGATGAACGAGACGGACCCATACTTACCCAAACATGGATTAATAGGTTCTATACATGACTATGAGGAGAAACATGAGTGAAACGGTCTCAATCCAAGGGAGGAACATCAAATGGACCAAATTTGGGAACCGGAAGAGGTAAGGAGTCCGAAATGTAGCTTTGTGCCTCCAAATGGTGGGAACTTACTTTTAGTGTATATGATGAACGAGACGGACCCATACTTACCCAAACATGGATTAATAGGTTCTATACATGACTATGAGGAGAAACATGAGTGAAACGGTCTCAATCCAAGGGAGGAACATCAAATGGACCAAATTTGGGAACCGGAAGAGGTAAGGAGTCCGAAATGTAGCTTTGTGCCTCCAAATGGTGGGAACTTACTTTTAGTGTATATGATGAACGAGACGGACCCATACTTACCCAAACATGGATTAATAGGTTCTATACATGACTATGAGGAGAAACATGAGTGAAACGGTCTCAATCCAAGGGAGGAACATCAAATGGACCAAATTTGGGAACCGGAAGAGGTAAGGAGTCCGAAATGTAGCTTTGTGCCTCCAAATGGTGGGAACTTACTTTTAGTGTATATGATGAACGAGACGGACCCATACTTACCCAAACATGGATTAATAGGTTCTATACATGACTATGAGGAGAAACATGAGTGAAACGGTCTCAATCCAAGGGAGGAACATCAAATGGACCAAATTTGGGAACCGGAAGAGGTAAGGAGTCCGAAATGTAGCTTTGTGCCTCCAAATGGTGGGAACTTACTTTTAGTGTATATGATGAACGAGACGGACCCATACTTACCCAAACATGGATTAATAGGTTCTATACATGACTATGAGGAGAAACATGAGTGAAACGGTCTCAATCCAAGGGAGGAACATCAAATGGACCAAATTTGGGAACCGGAAGAGGTAAGGAGTCCGAAATGTAGCTTTGTGCCTCCAAATGGTGGGAACTTACTTTTAGTGTATATGATGAACGAGACGGACCCATACTTACCCAAACATGGATTAATAGGTTCTATACATGACTATGAGGAGAAACATGAGTGAAACGGTCTCAATCCAAGGGAGGAACATCAAATGGACCAAATTTGGGAACCGGAAGAGGTAAGGAGTCCGAAATGTAGCTTTGTGCCTCCAAATGGTGGGAACTTACTTTTAGTGTATATGATGAACGAGACGGACCCATACTTACCCAAACATGGATTAATAGGTTCTATACATGACTATGAGGAGAAACATGAGTGAAACGGTCTCAATCCAAGGGAGGAACATCAAATGGACCAAATTTGGGAACCGGAAGAGGTAAGGAGTCCGAAATGTAGCTTTGTGCCTCCAAATGGTGGGAACTTACTTTTAGTGTATATGATGAACGAGACGGACCCATACTTACCCAAACATGGATTAATAGGTTCTATACATGACTATGAGGAGAAACATGAGTGAAACGGTCTCAATCCAAGGGAGGAACATCAAATGGACCAAATTTGGGAACCGGAAGAGGTAAGGAGTCCGAAATGTAGCTTTGTGCCTCCAAATGGTGGGAACTTACTTTTAGTGTATATGATGAACGAGACGGACCCATACTTACCCAAACATGGATTAATAGGTTCTATACATGACTATGAGGAGAAACATGAGTGAAACGGTCTCAATCCAAGGGAGGAACATCAAATGGACCAAATTTGGGAACCGGAAGAGGTAAGGAGTCCGAAATGTAGCTTTGTGCCTCCAAATGGTGGGAACTTACTTTTAGTGTATATGATGAACGAGACGGACCCATACTTACCCAAACATGGATTAATAGGTTCTATACATGACTATGAGGAGAAACATGAGTGAAACGGTCTCAATCCAAGGGAGGAACATCAAATGGACCAAATTTGGGAACCGGAAGAGGTAAGGAGTCCGAAATGTAGCTTTGTGCCTCCAAATGGTGGGAACTTACTTTTAGTGTATATGATGAACGAGACGGACCCATACTTACCCAAACATGGATTAATAGGTTCTATACATGACTATGAGGAGAAACATGAGTGAAACGGTCTCAATCCAAGGGAGGAACATCAAATGGACCAAATTTGGGAACCGGAAGAGGTAAGGAGTCCGAAATGTAGCTTTGTGCCTCCAAATGGTGGGAACTTACTTTTAGTGTATATGATGAACGAGACGGACCCATACTTACCCAAACATGGATTAATAGGTTCTATACATGACTATGAGGAGAAACATGAGTGAAACGGTCTCAATCCAAGGGAGGAACATCAAATGGACCAAATTTGGGAACCGGAAGAGGTAAGGAGTCCGAAATGTAGCTTTGTGCCTCCAAATGGTGGGAACTTACTTTTAGTGTATATGATGAACGAGACGGACCCATACTTACCCAAACATGGATTAATAGGTTCTATACATGACTATGAGGAGAAACATGAGTGAAACGGTCTCAATCCAAGGGAGGAACATCAAATGGACCAAATTTGGGAACCGGAAGAGGTAAGGAGTCCGAAATGTAGCTTTGTGCCTCCAAATGGTGGGAACTTACTTTTAGTGTATATGATGAACGAGACGGACCCATACTTACCCAAACATGGATTAATAGGTTCTATACATGACTATGAGGAGAAACATGAGTGAAACGGTCTCAATCCAAGGGAGGAACATCAAATGGACCAAATTTGGGAACCGGAAGAGGTAAGGAGTCCGAAATGTAGCTTTGTGCCTCCAAATGGTGGGAACTTACTTTTAGTGTATATGATGAACGAGACGGACCCATACTTACCCAAACATGGATTAATAGGTTCTATACATGACTATGAGGAGAAACATGAGTGAAACGGTCTCAATCCAAGGGAGGAACATCAAATGGACCAAATTTGGGAACCGGAAGAGGTAAGGAGTCCGAAATGTAGCTTTGTGCCTCCAAATGGTGGGAACTTACTTTTAGTGTATATGATGAACGAGACGGACCCATACTTACCCAAACATGGATTAATAGGTTCTATACATGACTATGAGGAGAAACATGAGTGAAACGGTCTCAATCCAAGGGAGGAACATCAAATGGACCAAATTTGGGAACCGGAAGAGGTAAGGAGTCCGAAATGTAGCTTTGTGCCTCCAAATGGTGGGAACTTACTTTTAGTGTATATGATGAACGAGACGGACCCATACTTACCCAAACATGGATTAATAGGTTCTATACATGACTATGAGGAGAAACATGAGTGAAACGGTCTCAATCCAAGGGAGGAACATCAAATGGACCAAATTTGGGAACCGGAAGAGGTAAGGAGTCCGAAATGTAGCTTTGTGCCTCCAAATGGTGGGAACTTACTTTTAGTGTATATGATGAACGAGACGGACCCATACTTACCCAAACATGGATTAATAGGTTCTATACATGACTATGAGGAGAAACATGAGTGAAACGGTCTCAATCCAAGGGAGGAACATCAAATGGACCAAATTTGGGAACCGGAAGAGGTAAGGAGTCCGAAATGTAGCTTTGTGCCTCCAAATGGTGGGAACTTACTTTTAGTGTATATGATGAACGAGACGGACCCATACTTACCCAAACATGGATTAATAGGTTCTATACATGACTATGAGGAGAAACATGAGTGAAACGGTCTCAATCCAAGGGAGGAACATCAAATGGACCAAATTTGGGAACCGGAAGAGGTAAGGAGTCCGAAATGTAGCTTTGCCTCCAAATGGTGGGAACTTACTTTTAGTGTATATGATGAACGAGACGGACCCATACTTACCCAAACATGGATTAATAGGTTCTATACATGACTATGAGGAGAAACATGAGTGAAACGGTCTCAATCCAAGGGAGGAACATCAAATGGACCAAATTTGGGAACCGGAAGAGGTAAGGAGTCCGAAATGTAGCTTTGTGCCTCCAAATGGTGGGAACTTACTTTTAGTGTATATGATGAACGAGACGGACCCATACTTACCCAAACATGGATTAATAGGTTCTATACATGACTATGAGGAGAAACATGAGTGAAACGGTCTCAATCCAAGGGAGGAACATCAAATGGACCAAATTTGGGAACCGGAAGAGGTAAGGAGTCCGAAATGTAGCTTTGTGCCTCCAAATGGTGGGAACTTACTTTTAGTGTATATGATGAACGAGACGGACCCATACTTACCCAAACATGGATTAATAGGTTCTATACATGACTATGAGGAGAAACATGAGTGAAACGGTCTCAATCCAAGGGAGGAACATCAAATGGACCAAATTTGGGAACCGGAAGAGGTAAGGAGTCCGAAATGTAGCTTTGTGCCTCCAAATGGTGGGAACTTACTTTTAGTGTATATGATGAACGAGACGGACCCATACTTACCCAAACATGGATTAATAGGTTCTATACATGACTATGAGGAGAAACATGAGTGAAACGGTCTCAATCCAAGGGAGGAACATCAAATGGACCAAATTTGGGAACCGGAAGAGGTAAGGAGTCCGAAATGTAGCTTTGTGCCTCCAAATGGTGGGAACTTACTTTTAGTGTATATGATGAACGAGACGGACCCATACTTACCCAAACATGGATTAATAGGTTCTATACATGACTATGAGGAGAAACATGAGTGAAACGGTCTCAATCCAAGGGAGGAACATCAAATGGACCAAATTTGGGAACCGGAAGAGGTAAGGAGTCCGAAATGTAGCTTTGTGCCTCCAAATGGTGGGAACTTACTTTTAGTGTATATGATGAACGAGACGGACCCATACTTACCCAAACATGGATTAATAGGTTCTATACATGACTATGAGGAGAAACATGAGTGAAACGGTCTCAATCCAAGGGAGGAACATCAAATGGACCAAATTTGGGAACCGGAAGAGGTAAGGAGTCCGAAATGTAGCTTTGTGCCTCCAAATGGTGGGAACTTACTTTTAGTGTATATGATGAACGAGACGGACCCATACTTACCCAAACATGGATTAATAGGTTCTATACATGACTATGAGGAGAAACATGAGTGAAACGGTCTCAATCCAAGGGAGGAACATCAAATGGACCAAATTTGGGAACCGGAAGAGGTAAGGAGTCCGAAATGTAGCTTTGTGCCTCCAAATGGTGGGAACTTACTTTTAGTGTATATGATGAACGAGACGGACCCATACTTACCCAAACATGGATTAATAGGTTCTATACATGACTATGAGGAGAAACATGAGTGAAACGGTCTCAATCCAAGGGAGGAACATCAAATGGACCAAATTTGGGAACCGGAAGAGGTAAGGAGTCCGAAATGTAGCTTTGTGCCTCCAAATGGTGGGAACTTACTTTTAGTGTATATGATGAACGAGACGGACCCATACTTACCCAAACATGGATTAATAGGTTCTATACATGACTATGAGGAGAAACATGAGTGAAACGGTCTCAATCCAAGGGAGGAACATCAAATGGACCAAATTTGGGAACCGGAAGAGGTAAGGAGTCCGAAATGTAGCTTTGTGCCTCCAAATGGTGGGAACTTACTTTTAGTGTATATGATGAACGAGACGGACCCATACTTACCCAAACATGGATTAATAGGTTCTATACATGACTATGAGGAGAAACATGAGTGAAACGGTCTCAATCCAAGGGAGGAACATCAAATGGACCAAATTTGGGAACCGGAAGAGGTAAGGAGTCCGAAATGTAGCTTTGTGCCTCCAAATGGTGGGAACTTACTTTTAGTGTATATGATGAACGAGACGGACCCATACTTACCCAAACATGGATTAATAGGTTCTATACATGACTATGAGGAGAAACATGAGTGAAACGGTCTCAATCCAAGGGAGGAACATCAAATGGACCAAATTTGGGAACCGGAAGAGGTAAGGAGTCCGAAATGTAGCTTTGTGCCTCCAAATGGTGGGAACTTACTTTTAGTGTATATGAGAACGAGACGGACCCATACTTACCCAAACATGGATTAATAGGTTCTATACATGACTATGAAGAAACATGAGTGAAACGGTCTCAATCCAAGGGAGGAACATCAAATGGACCAAATTTGGGAACCGGAAGAGGTAAGGAGTCCGAAATGTAGCTTTGTGCCTCCAAATGGTGGGAACTTACTTTTAGTGTATATGATGAACGAGACGGACCCATACTTACCCAAACATGGATTAATAGGTTCTACACATGACTATGAGGACAAACATGAGTGAAACGGTCTC